>CAUYON010094204.1:0-16349 GCA_963573935.1 Arctocebus calabarensis | reverse complement strand
TGGACTGGAGCCTCTGTGGAAAGCTGGCTACAGACTGCTGTCTTGGCTCTGTCCCCTCTCCCAGGCCTATTTTTAAATTTCACATTTATCTAAAAATTAGTAGAAGGTTATACTTCACTAATACAGTATTTAGTATATTTTAAAAGATGCTCTAATTTGGTCTTTTATGTTTGACAGTCAAATATCCCCTATGTTTCATGAGGTACTCAAAGGGAATCATAGGGGTTCTACAATAATAAACAATGATATTTTTATCAATTGGATTATCTGCAAATATTCTAATATATTGAAGTGATATGTGCCTGTGAAGTAGATTTAAAGATTATATTTTAATGTGATCTATATTTTAACCTCTGATTTTAACCAAATAAACTCTTATTAAATGTATAAACAATTTATACAAAGAGGACATGTGTTGATGGTCATACCCATAATGTAAGTATAAAACTAACATGGGGCCGGGAGCAGTGGCTCACACCTGAAATCCTAGCTCTCTAGGAGCCCAGGGTGGGTGGATTGCCTGAGCTCACATGTTTGAGACTAGCCTGAGCAAGTGTGAGACCCTATCTCTAAAAAAAGTATAGCTGGGCAATATGCTTGGTACCTATAGCCTCCAACTATTCAGGAGGCTGAGGCAAGAGAATCGCTGAGCCCAACAGTTGCTATGAGCTATGAAGCCATGGCACTCTACCGAGGGCAACAAAGTAAGACTCTGACTCAAATAACAAACAAACAACAACAACAAAACTAACAACATGAAATTAACCAGATGGCTATGTTGCATCTCAGGACACACTGCCCACCACACTGAAATATTATTATAGAAGACCAGAGTATGCCACTCGAAAATGTAATTCTTTGGCGTATTTTGAACAGGTTGCTTTGAGAAACTATAGCACAGGAGCAGCTCTGAAAAGTTGACCTTTGTAAAGGAAATTTATATGTATAAAGTTTGTAAATAAAAGCATCTGTATTAGGAAGAGAGCATCCCCAGACAACTTTTATCACCTGAGAGACTTATATCAATATCTGTATAACAAGAAACCTTTATTCACTATAAACCTCCTTCACCTTCCCATAACCTGTCTCCACTACCCTCCAGAAGCCCCAAGACCCTTTTTCCTTTCTGTAGCTCAGGATGCTATATAAGCCTCAATCTTCTGGCCATTTTTGTAGCTTAATATTTTTGTGGTACTCCTGTATATGCACTAATGTAATTAAATGTGCTTTTTCTCTTGTTAATCTGTCTTTTTCAATTTAATTCGTAGCCCAGCTAAAGAACCTAGAAGTGTGGAGAGAAGACAATTTTCCCTCCTCATACATGTGTCTATTTCTTGAATCAATACACACTTGACCATATTACACAGTAAAGTAATAGGAATCAATTCATCTCTGACAAAATGCTCGTTAAAAAATAAAAAGCCTATATTAAAGACAGACTTTGTCTTCAGTCCACACCATGTAATCTGGCCTTGAAGTTTCTTGTGCCTTGAAATAATAGCCAGTGATGTCATGACACTGTTAGACACAGGATAGGTAGTCTTAAAAAATCAATATGTTTTATATTTATTTGATTTATTAATCTGTTTGAATCACTTAATATGTGTAAACATAACTTTGTTTTATTTCTGATAAGCAATATCCACACCGTAAATATAGTCAGCTACCAAAAAAAAAAAAAAAAAAAAAACAAGTAACAAGAAGAAATGAATGGATACGTTGGGCCTGAGAACACTTGACCCACCCAGAAATATTACTGTAGGAGACAGAGACTGTGTCACTTCAAAGTGGACATTATTCTGGAAGGGACAATCACCATTTCACACTGGTAAGTAGCTGGTAAGCATATAACTATACTACTGTAATATACGTAGTACATAGATTTTCCCATTTATCGCAAATATTAGGAAGGCTCTAATGGAAGTCTGTGAGACATAATTTTAATAGAGAGAGTAGGCATTAAGTTTTTGTGAAACCATGAATATGATTTGCTGGAATGTTACATGTATTACTTATACTGTAGTCTGGGGAGGAGCAGAAAAAGGAGAAGGATGAGGAGGAAGAAGAGGAAGGAATAATCTTTCTGACTGCCCAATGGTCTTAGATCAGTTTTGAATATTTAGCTGACTTTCTAGGAGTACTAAAGAAAGAAAAAAAAGGAATTTTAGGCTGATTTATATACAATTTGACATGATATGCTGTTTATAAATCAGTGCCTTTTTATGTGTTTTTATGTTTCCCCACCATAACATATATTGGAGGATGTAGTGGAACTGTTAGTGCCAAAATCCCCTTGGATTCCTGTCACTGTTTCCAATTCCCAGTTTCTGCCTACTTTTTACTTCAATAGTGCACAAATGTGATTCTTTGGAAGGCTGTGACTGGAGCTGCTTTGCCTGCTGGCACCCCAAACAAAAGAGTTTGTTTTCCCACTGCTCCCTCCTCAGGAAGCCGTTAACCAATCACTAGCCAGGGAAGGATTATGAACTCTCAGATCTCCTGCCTTAAGCCAGAACAAACCCTTGACACATAATTTATACTCCAGGGTTTCTCTGCAGGATTAGACTAAAGCAGTTCTCCTAAGACTTGGCCCGAAATTGTACTTTTGCTTGGTTTCTTCCTTTTTTCTTTTCTGTTTCCTGCATCATTTTTTTCCTTGGGTGCATTTGTACATGTATTCACAACATGCCTGTTATTTGGAGGAATCTGAGATGGAAAAAATGTTTAGAGACCATTATTATCAAGAGAAACCAGTTTACTATTAAAAAGAATAGCAACAAAAATGCAACAAAACCCACCACAAACAAAAATCTTCCAGCTCCTATCACCAGCTATACCATGTCTCTAGAGGCATATATTTATAACCCCTAGAGATGTGAGAAGCAAAAAATAAAGATAGAAATTTGAGAAGTCCTAATTTTCATTCTTTGGCTTTTAAACAAAAAATAATGTCATGCTTCCTCATTGTTCTAGAACATAGCCCCTCAAAGCACATTATATACAAGGAGTTATTATTTCCTTTGCAACTGATGAACAAGGAGTTGGCTTATAACAAGGAGTTATTATTTCCTTTGCAACTGATGAACTCATAGTCACAACTTTCCTTCGGGGTGCAATCAGATTACAATTGAGGCTAAAGTATTTGAAAGTTTTTTTCTCTATATGTCTGGTCTCTGATGTGCTGAGGCTGGTTGAGCTTCACTGAACATGGCTAACTTGGGAATTGTCACAGGGCAATGTCGGGGTATTCTGATTTCTTATGGGGCAGCTTACAGCCCCAGAGAAAGCATTCCTAAAGATCAGGGCAGAAGCTCCTGTGCTTCTTGCCTAGACTCTGAAGTCTTGTTGTGTTACTTCAAGTGATTGGTGGTAAGTGAGGCATACAGCTATTCCATACATGAGAGTATAAAAACTCAGAGACACAGTCTTCTGGGGACCATCTTTGGATACGTTTTTATTAAGATCAAGGGAGCCCAGAAAGCATGAAAGACTTACCTTATTTCAGAGTGAGTTGGGACACGAGCGTCACAACATGTGCAGACCTGTACACCAAAGTGCAGGAATGCAGACTGGTGAAGGAGATAGACTGGTTATGACAGGATAGGTAGTCTTACAAAGTCAATATGTTTTATATTTATTTGATTTATATTTATATGCATAAAGGAAATGTTTTTGTAAGTAAAAGCATCTGTATTAGGAAGAGAGCTTGAGTTACCTGAGTCTTGCTTAGTTCCTTTGAGATATGGATTCTGCTTTGAGATCTTATGGGTCTGTCAGGAGTCCTGCTAGGGTAGAACTAAATGATTTTTCAGATGAAATGGAAGGCAGGCAATTTTAGCAAGGCCTACATGGAAGATACGCCAACCTTCAGGTATCCACAACATAGTAGGGATTGAGTGAAAACAAATTCAGCCAACTGGAATGGTCAGTTCTCTCCCAAATAATCACACCACAGGCCAGTGTTTAAGAGGCGTGAAGGGAGCACAGAGACCAGCATCCATGAGACGTCACCTCAGACAGCAGCAGCAGTCAGCTATACTCCAAGGGATTGAATTTTTACATGAATCAGGACCTTATAAGCCATACATTCTCTCCTCTATACCTGCTACACACCAATAGTATTTGGGAATCTAACGTTCTAAATTCTACTTTCAGGAAAATATTTTGCCTACCACTATATTGAAAATGAGAGCTTTTATTGCCCTAGACAGCTTACATCTAGTGCGAAAAAATATTTTATTATACAGATAGAATGTTTATGGCTCAGTGAAGTTAAGTATTTCATCAAGTCTAATAATCAGTAAAGAAGGATCTGGTGTTGTAACTCTGGTTTGCTACCTCACCCTGTGTTCTTTCCACTTTACTCTCACTGATATTTACTTCCCTGAATGGTCACAATTGAAATACAATTCTCAGAAATGCATCTTTTTTTAATCTTCACTTTTCACCAACAAGTACATTTTCCAGTTTCATAACTGTAATCTGAAAACTGCTACATATTAATAAAAACTGACACTGATTTGTTTTTAGGTGTTCATTTATGCAGAGTGAACGAAGTCAGCTGTGTAAAAGTGACAAGAGGGAGAATTTCTTATGGCTTATTAGTAGAACATACAACAGCAATCAATTGTTGTATTTAATAGTCACCACACAAGCAAGATAGAGATTTATTACAACAAAGGTATTAAACTTGAAAAAGCAGAGAAGCAGCAAAAAGATCAAAGATTATCATAGAAAGTGATCTCAGTAAATAAATAAATAAATAAATAAAGATTTATATTTATGACCACACTTGGTTCCATCATTCCAATCTCCCTTGCCATCTCTTTTACAATCTTAAGGGATCCTAGCCTACACACTGCTTCTATTTGGCGCTTTTCATCCTGTATTTCTAATCAGTCTAGACAACATTAAGGATAACACCTTGGTCTACACTAGGGTTCATTTTTAGGTCTTTTAAAATAAGCTCTGAAGCAAACAATAACCCAGAAATTGAAGTGTCATTCTGCTGCCCCACGACATCCATTCAAAACAATTACTGGCCTGGACTTACTGGGGCTTGAACATCAATAGGCCATCTTGGCTTCCAAAGGAAAGGCAAGGTGAGAGGAAGAAGTGATAGGAGATGGCAATGGAGCCTGCAGGGTTAGATAGTCCCCATATCCTGCCGTCAATCTCAGGACCAAACTAGACAGTGACAGCAGCAAGAATAGTAAAGGAGGATGGCAGGACAGCCACCAGCTTACAGAATAGATTGTGGCACTGGGTCCACAAAACCAACCATGCCACAGACACATAGCCACCATTTATTATTCCTTAATGCCACCAAAGAGTGAGCAAAAGGAGGCAAGCTCAAAAGAGGGTTTACAAATAGTGCCAATATCATAGACTTCTTCACTAGGAATGAAGAAACAGAAAAAGCCACATGTACCATGAAGTAGATAATCTGCCACAGTTTAAAGACTACTGAGGGAAAAATTTGGGGAGTAAGTGATCTGTAAATACTTAAAGCAGAAACTGAATGTCATTACTTTCTTTTGACCAAACCTCCACTAAATGCTTCAAAAGACAGAAATGATTCTGAAAAATTGTTGAAGTCCTCAATAATGTTCCAGGCTTATATACAGCTGTTCAAGCTGTTCCTGCATCAGAACACACAGGAAAACCAACCTTGATGGGTAAGAGAACAGATAGGAGAGAGGTGGCACTACTGTCCTACCTGGAAGTAGGGATATGTGGTGGCAAGGGGCAGTGAGTACTTTCAGGTCACAGGACAAACTATCACATATTTGATCCTGCAACTGCTCAGAGGCTGAGAAGTAGCAATTCCTCTACATCCACTACAGCATTAAAGGAGCGCTATAGTTACATCTGCCCAGATTTAGTAAAAGAATTTAACAAGCATGACACAGATGGGCCAAGTGGATTAAACAGTATACTGGAATCAAGGCAATCTCAAAGAAAGAATTTTCCACTGACGTTGGTTATGAGAGATCTTTGGGACTTGAAATATTTTTTCATCCAGAATTTACTAATTCTGACTTCACACAACCTACCTAAGAAGTAGTAGGTGAGGCAATTCAGAATTACCTTATTGATATCTGAGTAAAGATAGCCGCCATCTTATAGAATGGACTGTAGCACTGAGTACCCAAAACCAAATATGCCACAGACACAGAGCCATGTGGTGGGGATATAGAGAAGTCAACCAGAAGTGTATCAAGTGTCATGACATATTAATTTCAGGTTGATATGAGGGCATAAATGTTTAGGTTATATTTTTTTTTATTTCTAGGGTAAAGTTCAAGTTGTAGTTGAGCCCCTCACCCAGGGGGCTTGCTAACCACCCTCACATTGTGCATATTAGATGAGATACTGCCAATTGCCCTCCCTTTTCTCCCCTCTTCTCTCTCCCTTTCCCCTCGCTAGATTATACTTGTCTTTTTTGTTTCCTGCGGGCTTGTAGTTGTTGATATATTGGTTTCATATTTATATTAAGTACATTGGATACTTTTTTCCATTCTAATGATATAGTACTAAGAAGAATCTTCTTCAATTCCATCCAAGTAAACACAAAAGATGTAACATCTCCATCTTTTCTTATGGTTGAATAGTACTCCATGGTATACATATACCACAGTTCATTAATCCATTCATAGGTTGATGGGCACTTGGGTTTATCTCCTGTGTTGGCAATTGGAAACTGAGCTGCAATAAACATTATAGTACAAATGTCCTTGTGGTAAAATGATTTTTTTTCTTCTGGGTAAGAGACCCAATGGTGGGATTGTGGGATCGATTGGATGGTTCACTTTTAGTTCTTGGAGAATTCTCCATACTTCTTTCGATAGAGGTTGTATTAGTTTGCAATCCCACCAGCAGTGCAAAAGTCTTCCCTTCTCTTCACATCCATGTCAGCATCTGCAGCTTTGGGACGTTTTGATGTGGGCTATTCCCACTGGGGTTAGATGATATCTCAGGGTGGTTTTTTGTTTTGTTTTTGGCCAGGACTGGGTTTGAACCCGTCACCTCTGGCATATGAGGCCAGCGCCCTACTCCTTTGAGCCACAGGTGCCACCCGAGATTAAATGCCTTACAACACAAGTGAAGCTACTAATTATCTTCGTCATGCCTAAAGTTTTTTTGTCTTTCTGTTTTTTGCAGTTTTTGGCCGTGGCTGGGTTTGAACCCACCACCAGTGGCATATGGGGCTGGCGTCCTACTCCTGTGAGACACAGGTGCTGCCTCTCATTGTGGTTTTGATTTGCATTTCTCTGATTATTAGAGACAATGGACATTTTTTTCATGTGTTTATTGCCTGCCAACATCTTGATTCTGGGTCTCCTAGTCCACAGAACAGTGGGAGAATAAATTTCTCTAGTTTTAGCTATCAAGTTTATAGTAATTTGTTACCGCAGCTTTAGAAAACAAACACATTAGATAATAATCTCATCTTTGTCCCTAAAATATGTCATCCTCTTTCCACTCCATACCTTTACTTAACTATTCTCCCAGGCAAAACACCGTATCTTTTACCTCTTCTGCCAACTTTCTTAGCCTTTCGGATCTTTCTCAAATCCTACATACTTCAAGCAGTATTCCCCAGCTGACCCTAACCACTTATAAGGTCTATGAGGTCAAACAATTAAGTTTGCCGACTCCTCCTAGAGAGTGCTACATACCTCCGTGCTAAATATCACTATAGTCACCTTCAAAGTACTCCCCTTGGGAAGCTACACATTGACACCAGCACCTAGTCCACCCTTCAAAACACTTTTTCTAGGATGAGTTCAAGAACTTAATTATCAGACATCATACACTGTCTCCTCTTGCTACTTAAGTTTCCACGTTTCCTTAAAGAAACCAAAAGTTCCATGAGTACAGATTCTTATTCTCTGTCTACTAGACTAGCAAGTGCTTGATGAAGACATTGAATTACTGCACATCCCTGATAGTCCAAGGAGCTGGGAATTCACAGCTGCAGTACCACTGACGTTAGTAACCAAATCTCAGTGACCTGACTGCAGACTCACTCCCTAAAGATCATCTGGACCAAATCTACTATAGCTCAATTAGAATGGAATGAGCAAGACCCATGTCACTCCCAGGAGGGGCTGCTCATCACTGAAACTGTACCCCAAAAGCTGTGACTACCACCCAGTTACCCTGTTACTGTTTCTGTAAGACTAAAAGGGACTTAGAGGACGTTCTCACAGCAAGACTCCACAAACACTGTTATAGTAATTAGTAATATGTAAGGCCATTGATACATTTCGGCCAAGAGGTCTGAGGCTGGATTACAAATTAAAAGAAAAACTAATTGTAAAAAAAAAAAATGAATGAAAATGACCTCAAGAGAAATGTTCAACTCTTCCTTTGTGATCCAAGCATGAATAAAACATTTTCTCGGTGTGGAATGACCTCAAAAAGATACTTGCCAGTTATCTTTCTTTCCTTTTCTTCTTTCTTTCCAACCAATAGTTTTAGAACAACCGTGTGACTTCCACTTTCTTGCCTACGTATTTTCAGGACTTTTAGGTATTTGCCCATGACCCAGCTCTTTGTAAGGGGCAGGTGACCTGAGACCTTCAAGGGCAGAGCTGACTCAGAACATAGTGATGGATGAGCTGTCAGAGACAGACCAACACACAGCAGACGCTTCTCCCTCTGGCCGCTCTTCCTAATAGAAGTGAATTGTGCTGAGTGGGTGGGAATGGCAAGACACTGTAGAAAACACCTTATTGAGAAAGAAAATCAACAAGGAATTTTTTTCTCTAAGTCAGTCTCAGGCCAGGACTCTGCCTGCCTTCCATGGTGGAATGGAATCCATGTAGTCAATAAAATCTTCTAAGATTCTCACAGCCAACAAGTCGCTGCCTTCCCTAAATTATTCCAGGATCCCAAGGAGAATAGACAGTAGGGTAGGTCCTGTCCCGGTCGGGGTAACTAAGGATACGCTTTCATATACCACCAAGAGATCCACACGCAGGCTCCACATGTCGCAGGGAAAGGACTCTGCAGCTCATTAGCCTACTCCTGCTGCCACCGCACCAGGCCACCACCACTGGCGCCAGAGAGCTGCCACCGTAACCTCACCTGCCTCTCCTGGTGGCAGTGCTTCAGCACAGTGCAAACTTCCCCTCTCTGTTTTACACTTGGTTAGAAAAATGGTGTCTTGAGCAATTCTTGTGTTCTCTCCCTTTCTCCTCTTTTTCTTGGTTAGAAAAATGGTGTCTTGAGCAATCCTTGTGTTCTCTCCTTTCTCCTCTTCTTCCCTTGCTCTCTCTCCTTTTCTGTCTCTATCTGTCTCTTTCTCACACTCACACAGACACACATGTACACGCATTTGGGAAACCAGATTTGGCTCATTATTTCTTTTTCCACAATTCACATTTATTCAGTAGATTGCTAAGCATCAAAAACCTTGCCTAATATACTGGGAGGGGAAAAATAACCCAAGTGTTGGTCTCCGTGTGCATGGATGATTGTGATATGCACAGCGCTGTTGCTGGGTCTGTGGGTCACACCGTGCTCTCATGCACAGAGCTGGTGGGACAGCTTCTGGCACAAGCAGGGCCACCACCAGCTCGCTGTGGCTTCTCAGGCTTTGTCAAGAGCTATCTTGCAGAGACCTGCAGTCTTTCTGAAACCTGGTCTCTATTGTCAACACTCTGAATTTGCAAATAGTTTTGTACATTCCAGAATAATAGTTCTCAGCCTCAGTGAGACATTAGAATCACCTGAGAAGTTTTATTAAAGGCTGTGGCCCGGGCCTCAACCTAATGACTCTGATTCAATTAGCCAGGGGTGTTCTCTGGAATCAGGGGACTAGAAGTTTCTCAGGTGGCTCTAATATATAATGTGAGGTTAAGTGAATCTGGGGTGGGACATGGGGGTGATAGGAAGTGGGTCAGAGTTCCAGCTGCCTTTGCTAAATGGCATAGCCTTTGTGTAAATTCAAATTTAGAAATAGATTTGGGAGAAAAGTGAGATGTTGACTAATGCCTCTCATGATAAGTATCTTACTCCTGCTTCTGTTCCCCAATGCAACTATTTCCTTTTAAATTACAGCCCAAAACAAATATAAAAAAATTTGTGATGAACAACATTGTTTCTCTTTTCATTTACCTGCTCAGCAGGAAGATTTAAATGTTGCCATTGTATTAGATAGTAAAGAGAAAAATATATGGGTAATGCCTCTGGCTCAGTGGGTAGGGCACAGGCCCCATATACCGAGGATGGTGGGTTCAAACCCAGCCCCAGCCAAACTGCAACAAAAAAATAGCCAGGCGTTGTGGGTGCCTATAGTCTCAGTTACTCGGGAGGCTGAGGTAAGAGAATTGCCTAAGCCCAGGAGTTGGAGGTTGCTGTGAGCTGTGTGATGCCACAACACTCTACAGAGGGCAATAGAGTGAGATTCTGTCTCTACAAAAAAAAGAGAGAGAGAGAAAATATATATATATACACACCTAAGGGACATTGGAATGTGTTTGTCATATACTCTTATTTCATTCACTCATTTTCCTCCAAATCCAGAGCAGGAAAAAGGGTCTCACCTTTCCTATTTTGTCCAATCATAGGCTATTTTAATTAAAAAGTATAGATAATTATCTGGAAAAAATCTCACTCTGTTACAAAAAAAAAAGAAGTAAATCATTTCTTAAAAAAATACTAGTAAATAACACCCTTACATGACATATTGCTGCAACCCTGCTCCAAATGAGGACAAGAGCAGTTTATCAGATTTTCCTCTGTCCCATAAAATTCTCCACTCCTTCGAGGCCTGCAATTTAATTACAGAGAGAAACTATAAACTACCCTGCCCTGTAGAGAGCAGGAGGAAGAATGAGCCAGCATCGTTATTTATGAGTGTTCTAAACAAAGTAGCTGGCAAATGTGAATACAGTCGATGTCTCTCAGTCCACACCAACCAGCGGGTAAACACAGGGTCACCATATGTTATAATCAGGAATTGCTGGCTCTGCTCTCCAGCTGCTCTGCCAAAACTCTAGTCCCCTCTTAGACAACACTCAAAGAATCCTGGGAGCCTTCTGGGGGTACAGGAACTAATGCTAACATTTTTTCATGGATGTCTGCCCTTTCCATTTCTTCTGCTCAAGCTCCTGGAGGTGACAGTGCCCACCTCAGCAGAATCCAGAGTTAAAAGCCACACTGTCACCCCCCAGTAAAGATGATGGCACAGCTGCCCCTGCTAGAAGTGCCACAACCACACTCCCAAGGCACAGTCCTCACTGCTGGATCAGCTGCTACCACAGAGCTGCAGATGACTTGTGAAATCAACATCCAAGGAGGTCGCACAGAATGGCTGTCCCTCAGCTGACTGCTTCCTGAGCCCCCTTACCCTGAGACTTAAGGAACTCATGGCCAGAGAATGATATGGGAAAGGCATTTTCTCTACTTAAAATCACTGCTCTCCTCTGGTTTGGGTTTCTTCCTCTAGAACAAAGCACATTTGTCTTCATTTTCCCTTATGAAATTTTTATTTGAGACTCAAGTCCCCTAGTCCTCAGGCTGCATTCGTTCCTCCCGGGACTGTGCTAGACACAGTGGACACAGCCATGACCCAGAAGATACATCCTCTCCTCACTGTCAGGTGCAATGAGCAAGTCCCCGAGTGGGGAGTGGGGAGCAAGTCCCCGAGTGGGGACGGTGTAAACACAGAGAGGATGAACTTTCTCTCCCCAAATTTGTGTAGTTGAGGAAATGTTCTCAAAGGAAAGAAATGGCCTTGAAACTAAAACACCAAGAAGGATCAAAAGCTAAGCAGGCAGACCGGGGTGGGAGGAGGGCAGAGGGACAATTCTAGACATAAAAAACATGAGGCACAAAGCCCCACCTAGATGGAGCACATTGAATTCCACAGATAACCCTGGAAGACTCACTTTCATCACAAGTTAACGTTCCACATCAACAATTAGTAACCACAAAGGGGGCAATTATGACTGATTGAGCTTGAACTCCTGTGTTTGTCTCTGAATGTTAATTCAATAGGGGTAGATCCTGAAGACAAAAGTCAGATGAAAGGCTTGTGAGATAAAATACAGAATGCCCAATTATTGAATTTAGTTAAACTTTTGACAACTCTATAGCATAAGTATGGCTCAAATATTGCATGGCATATACTACTATTATACTACAAATTTCTTGCTGTTGGTCTGGAATTCTAATTTAACTGCGTATACTGTATTGTTATTTGTTAAATCTGGCAACCCTAGATCAAGAATATGACCACAAACTTTGTCATTCTCACTGGAAATTCAATTGGAAAAAGAAGAGATAAGATTACAAGACCAGACATTAATGGTAAAAACATAAAAATGCAACTCTCACACACACACACAAAAGACAACAGGCCAAGCCAAGTTCCTTGTCTGAATTCTAAATAAATAAAACCCATGGAGATTGCTCTAAAGTAGCAAATGGAGGGTTCATTGCCAGAAGCACTTCATAAGAGCAGGATTACAGAAGGACCCATAAGACTAAGTCCCCAAGTCACAAGTAACCATCCGCCTGGGCAAAGAACCTGATACTGACAGGGAAAAAAAGCCCTGCAGTGAAGGAACAACAGGGCCAGCCATTCCTGAACTTGTGGTCACATACAGCCGAGGTGGTGACTGCATCAGATCCTGAAGAACTGTGCAGGGTGGAAATGTCTAAATACAGGCACATTTGTCTTCTGGCATGTCACTGATACACAGCCCTGTGCCCATGTTTTACAGGCCAGCCCTGATATGTGGACCCTACCTCAGCACATCGACCAGGAGGAGGAAAGTTCACAGCAGCAGGAAACAAACAAAACAGACCCAAAGTGGGGAGGGGAGAGGTCTGCTGCTTTCCCAACAGCTGTGTTAATGAAGAAATTAAAGGGGGAGGAGGAGAGGCATGATAAAACATTTCCCACATAAGGTTATAGAAAGTCTGGGCTTTTAAAATCTCCATAGGGCTGGCTTTAGATATGTGCGCGCGCACGCGCGTGTGTGTGTGTGTGTGTGTGTGTGTGTGTGCGCATACATAAAAGAGAAGGAGTGGAAGAGTAAGAGGGAGGGAAAGCATAACAGAAAATATGATGGATACAAGAGAAAGACTGAGGAAAAACATTTCATTCTGCTGAAACTTCCATAAAATTGTTGAGCTTTAAATATAAATGAACCAAATTTGAGGGCAGATGAGAACCCAACTAAAAACTTTCACAGAACCATAGTGAACACCAGATGTTGAAAGTCTTACTAAACCAGACAAATGCTTTCATCTCTAAGAGACAAGACAGATGTAAAATATACCCCAAAAGACAAAAAAATGAGAAGCATCAGCGATGACAAAGTGCAAATTCACAGCTCCTGATTTCCAATCAGGAGGTCCCTCAGCGGCCCTTGTTCCTTTACTCCTCACACCCAAATCTTCTGCCCCAGATTCCTGGGCTTCGGCAAGGATCCGCTAATCCCAGTTCCTCACGTTCAATTCTATCTGAATTTATGGTTTGGGAGTCATCTTTAAACCATTCAAAACTAAAATGCCCAGCAACTCCACAGTCTCAGTCCTTTGTGACATCAATTACAAAATGCCTTACACTGGATAATTTATAAACAACATAGATGTATTGCTCATAGATCTGGAGGCTGAGAAGTCAAAGATCAAGATGTCAGCAGATTCAATGTTTAGTGAAGACTCATGTCTCATTGAAGGCACTTTCTATGTGTCCTCACATGGCTGAAGGGGAAAACGCACCCCCTCAGCTTCTTTTCTAAGGACACGAATCCATTCCTGAGGGCTCCAGTCTCAAAAAGCCCCACCTCTCACTACTATTGCAATGGGATTAGGCACCAGCAGTGACTTGAGGGAGGAGATACAAACATTCAAGCTATAGCACCTCCCTTCTAATTGCTTACCTCCTTCAATCCACCATTTACCCCCCCCAATAAACCCATATTTATTCATGCCTGGCTCCAAAATAGAGATGGACCCTTCTTTCCAAAAGCAAGCAGAGCAAGTGGTGGTAATGGTGAATGGCGGGAAGGGCGGTAGATACAGTTCTCTACACTATGCTAAAACAGAAAATAGGTTTTCCTCATAAGGTTTATATAGTACACTAGAATGCATATTTTTATAACTTGAATAAATTATATATTTTTTACAATTAAGAGGTTGGATTTTTCTGGAGACATTAAAAAATGTACTCAAGGAAAAAAGGTTAAGCTGTGCTCATAATGGGCAATAGAGGTTAGCTATGTTAAATATTATCTCAGATGGATGCTACAGTGAAATGACTTAAAGACCCAAAGCTACTTTGCTTTCCGATCAAATTATCTGTTAAAAAATGAAGATGTCCTGTGGTGAGGCGCCTGTGGTTCCAGCTGCTCAGGAGGCTAAGGCAGGAGGATCACTCGAGCTCATGAATTTGAGGTTGTTGAGACCTGCGATGCCATGGGACTCTATCCAGGGTGACTAAGTGAGATTCTGACTCAGAAAAGAAAAATGTGATCTGTTGTTTGTGCATAAGAGCTACGAGAGGTCATTCTATGTTAGGGAAATTTCATTAATATCAATTATTCTGTGAATGTTTAATGACAAATACCAAATATATTAAGAAAGTCTAAGCCAAGTGTAGTGGCTCACTTCAAAAGAACCATGCTTTTTGTATTGGAGTCATAATACAGTTATGCATGTAAGCATACAATATATTTATAATCAGTGCATTTTTTTTGTATTAATGTAGAGAGAAAAACTCCAAATTTTCACAGTAAGCCATTTTACTAATTGCTTTTTAAGTATAATAAAAACAGCTAATGAGGTAAAATACTAGCATATCTTGAAAAGAAATAGAAGCCTTGACTTTTATTTAGGCAATAGACAACATAGATATCTTGAATATTATTTGATGCAATGAAAATAAAAACTTTTCAAAAATAATAAATAAATAAATAAATAAAAACTTTTTTGCAGAGTACAAATGTCTTCATATAATAACTGAGAAAATGCCAGGAAGGCTATGTTAATCAGTTTGATGAAAATAGTTAAGATTGTATATAAAACCAGCACATTGTACCCCTGATTGCACTATTGTACACAGCTATGATTTAATAATAAAGATAATAAAATTTAAAAAATAAAAATAAAAACTTTTCACTGATATTGAAGAAATTGGAACTCCTACCTGAACAGTTGTGTATGTATTTAAATTAACATGCAGTTAATAAGTATCCTTAATCTTTAAAATTAAAGAAATTACAAATGACATCACTATACTGGACCCAAAAATGATGATTCTTGAGTGATTGTGGTCATGGAGCATGTAGTATATTCAAATAAACTTTATTTTGGCTATGAGTAAAAAAAAAAAATGACCATATCCTTTGAAACAGGTGGTTACTATATATACATTTTTTAAAGAAAAAATGTATATATATACAGAGGGTGCCACAAAATGTATACACATTTTAAGAAAGGAAAAGACTGTATTAAATTTGTAATATGCCAGTCACATTTAACTTTCGCAATTACGAGAGTGTTCAGCATGACTTGTATCACCTTAATTATGTATGTGTTGAGTATTACAATTTCAATACAGTTTTTTCCTTTTTTAAAATGTGTATACATTTTTGGCACTCTCTACAATTTTCCTATTTTAAAACAACATCAGAAATTTAAGAAGCAAAATGCACAAAGTAGAAAATTTGCCTCACCCACAATTCTATCACTTAGAGGTAACCATTAGTTAGCATGTTGATATTTAGCTTCCTGGTCTTTGTCCTGTCTCATTATAAAAATGAGATCATCCTGTGTTATTTTTTAGTGACAGCTCTACCAATAAACAATATACAGGCACTAGTTTCACATTATTAAATATTCTTCTAAAACATATCAATAATTTTTAAACACTGTAAAATATGTCATTGCTGACTGTGGGTGGAAATGCACTAAATTTGAGGACAGAAGAAGACAATGAGGTGCTTTCATATTACTCAAAGCCTTAATTTATTTTAAAAATCCTTATACAACTACTTTTTTTCTTTCTCATTCCTCCTTCCCATCATGCCATAAGCTATGATAAATGTAACATCTTGTTAAATAAATCTTTTTGCTCATCTAGTTATTTCCTTGAGATAAATTTCCAGAAGAGTAATCGTTGGATCAAAGAGAATTTACTATGCTTTTTTCTTTTTTCTTTTTTTTTTTTTATTGAATCACAGCTGTGTACATTAGTTCAATCATGGGGTACAGTGTGGGGGCTTCACATGCAATCTGAGATATTTTTATCAACCTGATTGACATACCATTCATGATATTTTCTCGTTTACTATATGAAAACATTTTTGATCCGTATTTAGAAG
>CAUYON010094203.1:0-39231 GCA_963573935.1 Arctocebus calabarensis | reverse complement strand
CAGTAAATGATTTGATTTCTCCATCAATTTTAAAACTTAGCTTCACAGGATATAGAATTCTGGGCTGGAAATTGTTCTGTTTAAGTAGGTTAAAGGTCGATAACCATTGTCTTCTTGCTTGGAAAGTTTCATTTGAGAAGTCTGCAGTCACCCTGATAGATTTTCCCAGGTAGGTCAACTGGCACTTACTCCTGGCAGCTTGAAGAATCTTTTCTTTTGTCTTGACTTTGGACAGGTTCATCACTATGTGTCTTGGGGATGCTCGGTTAGAGTTGAGGTGACCTGGGGTTCGATATCCCTCTGAAAGGAAAGTGTCAGAATCTTTAGTGATATTTGGGAAATTTTCATTTATAATGTTCTCTAGTATGGCTTCCATTCCCCTGGGTGTTTCTTCTTCCCCTTCTGGGATACCTATAACTCGTATGTTTGAACACTTCATAGAGTCCCATAATTCCACCCATGAACGTTCTGCTTTCTCTCTGTTCTTTTCTGCCTCTTTAAGCATCTGAGTTATCTCAAGAGCTTTGTTCTCTACCTCTGAGATTCTTTCTTCTGCATGGTCTAATCTGTTGTTGATACTTTCTACTGCATCTTTACGTTCCGTAATTGACTGCTTCATTTCCCTCATCTCTGCCATATACTTTTTATATTCTTCTCTTAATTGATTCTGTTTTTGGATTTCTTTTTCTGCTTTATCAGCATTTTCCTTCATTTCCTCCTTCATTTCCTTGATTGTTTTCATTATCTGTATTCTAAATTCCCTTTCTGACATTTCTAACATTTCCTTATAGGTGGAATCCTCTACAGTATCTACCTCACAGCCCCTAGGGAGGGTTGCTCTGGACTGGTTTTCCATGATGCCAGGAGTTTTCTGCTGGTTCTTTCTCTTTTTTTTTTTCCTCATGTTTTCTTTTATCTGTTTCCTTGTCCTAATTTTCCTTTCACTTCCTCCTGCTCTTTAAATTGCCATGCTTCTGGACTAGGGTTTCGGTGAGTCCTTTTGGTACAGGACCAGAGGATGAGAAGATTGAAGAGCAAGAAGGGAAAAAAGAAAGAAAGAAAGAAAAAGAAAGAAAAAGGAGGAAGGTGAAGGGGTGGGTAGAAACAACTATTTACCAAAAGTAGAAAGGCACAGAAGGAGGGG
This sequence comes from Arctocebus calabarensis, assembly GCA_963573935.1. Taxonomy (NCBI): domain Eukaryota; kingdom Metazoa; phylum Chordata; class Mammalia; order Primates; family Lorisidae; genus Arctocebus; species Arctocebus calabarensis. Next base: position 38,087 of record CAUYON010094203.1, on the reverse strand, counting down.
GATGGGAGCAATATAGGTGTACAGTAGGGTACTTTGACACAACATTAAGAGCCCCCAACCTCTGGGGGTGCCTGATTGGGTGATTAGGTCGGTAGCTCCTTGCCAGCCTGTTTGAACACAGTACCCCACCTCCACCAAGTATAGAGGGAAGACAAAAATGCAATAAATCAAATCAAAGCAAGCAAACCAAAAACTTTACAGGATAAGACTGGGGGAAAAAAAATTACTTTGAGTAGAAACACTAGCAAAATTAAAGTCTAATTGTTGAAAAAGGCAACAATGGAAAATTATATTTAAACTAGAACAATGAAGAAATAAAAAAAGAAAAATCTTTAAGGAAAATGTTGAAGTTAAAAATAAAACAACAATAACAAAAACAAACAAACAACAAAAAAACCCCACAAAACAAAAACTACATTTTTTTTTTTTTTTTTTTACCTGCTCCAATCTCTGGGCAAATAGGGGAAGCTAACATATCCTGGCTGGTTCAAAAAGCTGCTATTCTACCTGCTTTTAATTCTGGCATACATTTGTAGAAGTATGTCTTCACCTGTTGTAAACACATACTTGTGGTTTGTGCCTTTCAGCCAACTTCCCTGTTATCTCCCCACTTCTGCACACTCACGTTTGCTTACTGAAGACTTTGGCTTAAGACACACAGGCTTCCTTCCTCTGTGTGCTAGGACTCGGTGTCTCCTGAGTGATTTATATCCTTGTGTGTGCAGCCAGCACCATTGCTCTGCGTTTGTGGGACATGGTATCATCCCCTCCGTGAAGGGTTTAGAATGTACCTCCCAAAAAACAAAAACTCTACTAAAAAACATCCATAGAACATTAATATGAGCAAATATCCAGTCATAGCTCACATTTCTCCAGTTGTCTCATTTTCAGTGTATTTCTTTAAACAGGGATCCAAACAAGGTCCATATGTCGCGTATAGCTGGCATGTCTTTTAGTTTCTTTTTTGAATTTTTATTGAGGCATACTACACGTATAGTGAAGAGAGAGGCACGCTCATCTAAGGTACACAGCTCAGTGAACATTTGTATAACTACTATCTAGATCAAAGTAGAGAACAGACCCAACACCCCACCTTCCCTCAGGCCCTTTCTTAATACAGGTAGATAACCTCTGTCTCCAGGGGCCACTACTGTTTATCTTAAATCCTTTTTAATTTCTCTCTCTCTCCTTTCTTTGTTCTTGTAATTTACTTGTACACTGGTCTATAGAAGATCTCATAGTTGAGATTTTGCTAGGACATTCTTAGTGTCATTTAACATGTTCTTCCATCCCCTCCAGCACCTCTATCTAGTAGTTATGGATACATTTGATCCAGGATAAAAATTGCAAATGCATATACACATCCATACAAATATACATACCTATTTGTGTGTGTAGATATATGTTTATCTAGATATACGTGCATACATACGCACAGCACATATACATAACACATACCCCATTTTATTAAGAATTGTAAAAGAGTAACATTCTAATTCCATTATTCCTCTCCATTTACTGATAGCAATAATTCTATAAAGAAAACCTTAGCATTATCAGCTATTAGTTGACTCAAAGTTACAGCTCAAATAGAAAAGGTAAGGAAATAACTCATACTTTCTGTTTATTTACCAGTTTTCAAAATAATGTGTTGGTTTTTTAGTATTTTACCAAGGTAATCAAAAATTTCGCTTCTGTGTGTCATTAAGAAACAGACACATGGGTTTAAACTTCTTTGGTGTGTTCTCATCCATAACAGTTATTATCCTTAACTGGCAACAATGCCATCACTGGGTAAGAACCAAGTTGGCTCCTGAGTCTCTACGACATGATTCTAATAGTTTCTGATAGTTTTCTTGGTCTCTGTGGTGACAACACATACCAGGCTTATCTTGTCTGTTTCCTGCCCCAGATGAAAAATCAGCCATTTTCCCAAGGATCCAAGGAGAGGGGATATTTTACAACAAGTGATGTAACTGGTGATACTAATAATCCTGCATCAGAACAAAACAGAACAGAGATGACATAGGAGACGGAGGGAAGAAGTGTTTGTATGACTCTAGGTAGGCACGAAGCACATGGGATCTGGTGAGAGGACTAGATTTTGCTGGGGACGTAACTAGCCCTTCTGTAATAAGTGCAGTGTATAGGCAGGGTCCTCAGGGAAACAACTGGTGGGTGTGTGTGTGTGTGTGTGGAGAGAGATTGATTGCAGCACACGTATGGGAGATGATAACAAGTGCAAACTCTCTTCGGTGGGTTGGCAGGCTGGAGTTGAAGTTGCAGTTACAGTCTGAGAGCAGATGGCAGGCACAATTCTCTCTCCCGGGAAGGGTCATTCTTTTTCCTCTTAAGGCCTCAACTGCCTTGCCTATTTTTTGGAGAGTCATTTACTTTACTCAAAGTCTACTGATTTAACGATTACTCTCATCTAAAACAACAACAAAAAACCTTCACAGCAATATCCAGACTAGTGCTTTACAGGTATCTGGGCAGCATGGCTGAGCCAAGTTGACCCATAAAATTAACCATCATGAAGAGAGAAGGGCAGATGCACTAAGTCCCTAAAACGTTAGACATAGTGATTATGCAGCCCAGCCATTCTACCCCAACATATAACCAGGAGGACTGGAAACAGGTTCTCAACACAAACCTGTGCACAAACATTCACCGTACCATTATCCACAATAAGCACAAAGAGGAAGCAATCTGTCCATCAGCTGATGAAGAAACAAAAGGTGGCATATTTATATAATGGAATACTATTCGGCCATAAAAACAAAAGCAGTGCTGATACAAGGCGCAACACAGGTGAACCTTAAAGATCATTATGCTAAGACAAAGAAGCCGACACAAAAAACCACATGTTGTGTTGTATGATTTGTATGATTGAATTAACATGAAATGTCCAAAATCGGCACTCCATAGAGTATGTGTTAATGGCAGTCCGGGCTCAGAGGAGAGGGCAATGGGGAGTGACTGCTCATGGGTATGGGCTTTCTCTCTGGAGTCATGAAAGTGTAATAGAATTAGATAGTGGTGATTGTTGCACAATTTCGTGAATATACAGAAATATCCTTACTAAGTTGTACACTTCAAAATGGTTAAAATGGTGAATTTTATGCTATATGAATTTTATCGCAATTAAAAAAGAGACTGAGCCAGTTATGGTACTAAGTTTGGAGGAGGCAAAAACAAACAAGGCCTTCTCTCCACCCCCAAACATCTCACACCGCACAGAGGGATGTGCCGCTGAACCAGCACCGCAGTGGGGAAGCCTCTAGGAGCAACAGGAAGACACTCTCAGATGGGAGCCTTGTAGGGTGACAGCAAAAATCCTTTGCCCTTCTCCAACACAGGGACCTTGCATTGGGACCCTTCCCACAGAACATGCTTTCCTTCCACTTCTGTCTAGTTAATCTCTACTCATCTGACAGATATCAGCCATGTATCTAAGAAATCTTACCCTCACCTTTAGTCAAGTCCAATCGCAAACATTTTTTCTGCCAGATTTCAAAGTCATCGAAGGTTAATACCCTGTCTGGTTTGCCCATCAAAATAACATTAGCACTACCTAGTGTCTGGCACGCAGTAAGGGCTCAGTGAGTACATGATGACCAACTGACAAAGTGACTTCAAAGAGTGGACTCCTGTCTACCTGGCTGCCCAAAGGAATGTGGAGTTAGTGCCTTCGGAGAGGAGAGGTTTGTCCCCTCTGGCCTTGAGAGGTCAATTCCCAGTTGTATCCCTCTTGCCTAAGTTGCAATCATTTGGTCATCTTATCCTCATAGGAACCCAGTGAGGTAGTTTGATACAGTCGTCATTTACACTCAGATCACCTGCAATGTAAGGTGAGGCTAAGATGACTAAGTGATCGCCATGCTCAGAGCAAGTACCCAGCATTGTTTTATTGAGCTGTTAGGTCATGTCCAGTTTGCTCACTCAAGTACTTCATCATCTTCTGCTGCCAGGTTTATAAATGTCAAACAGTAACAACCCTTGACCTCCTGGCTCAAAGCTAAGCATGCTACCAAAATGAGCCTTGCTGACCTTCTTTAATAAGAGAATCTTTAAATATGGATTAATCATATTACAATCATATATTTGTTCTTTTTATGAGAGTCCTTGGGGAATGTCTTTTACGAGTGAAATGTTATCTTGCAGAGTAATAAGATCAAACTGGATTTTATTCTTTAATTAAGAGATGAAAAGTTTTGTCTAAAATATTTTTCAATACCTTCAACGTGAGGGTAAATGGCAAACAGGTATCATTTTGCATTTATACAAACCTTACTAGACTTGGCAATGGAACCTCAAAATGAATCTGATAACTAATGGAACATTTGTGTGGAAGACAAACAAATTGACCAGAATAAACAAAGCTTGTGTTTATTTTTAATCAATAGCAGCTGAGCACAGAGAGGTGTCCTTAGCTCAAGGTACATAGATCAAGCTCATTAAGCGTCCTGAGCATCCTATAAATCATAGGATGTGTTGAGTCTCGAATTAAACCAAACGAGAGAACAGTTCAGCATTCTTCCTTTGCACCTGGTTGGCACAGAGACACTTGGTGGGGGATTGAGAAAGGATGTTTTTCCTCTTGGTAACTTCTTAGCCTACGCAGTCACCAACAGGGGTGAGCTGCCTGTTCAAAGGCCAAGGACTGGAGCCAAGAAACCTGGGCACGAATCCTGGTTCTGGTACCACTTGGCTGCATGTAGTTAATGCTACCGGTACTTTACCCTCACCCTTCAGCCCACTGGGAAGGTTACCACTGGTTGTTTTACTTGCTGAAGACTTCCTAAGACTCGGGCCCGGGGGCATTCTCCAGATGAGACGCTGTGCTCAGGTGAGCCAGAAGTTCAGGCATTTAGCCAATTAGGGATGAGAGTCGGTGGATAAATATCCTTCTAGCTGAATCGCTTCTCTGTGGGTCAGCTGTGTTCTGTGCAGTCCCTCGGAGCAGCCCTGTAGGGTGAGAACCAGTTGCCCACAGTGGGAACCCGTTCGCTAGTGCGCACTGTCCTGGCTTCCCTTCCATCCTGCTCTCACTCCTCTTCTCCTTCACAGAACCTTCTAGAATTCTCTTCCAAAGAAAACACTTTTTCCAAAATCCTAGTCTCAGTGTCTGCTTTGGGGGGATCTAACCTGAGAAACACTATAACTATGGGTCTTTAGCTCAGTATTAAGGAGGACACAGTCAAGGCCAGAGGAAGTCTAGCCTGGTGCTTAAGGGAATAGACTCGCAGGGCTCGCAATCTTTTATCTTTTCTGTTACAAATTAGAAGAGTAAGAGTTGTCTTGGGCCACACACATTAAGTACACTAATGAAAACAGGCCTCAGATCATCTGCATGGGGCCTGCGGGCCGCAGGTGGATACCTTTGTGAGGCGGGCTGTCTGGTCAAGCCACTGCCGCTCAGTTGGCACCCCACGTCTCTGTGCCTCAGTTTCCTCATCCACAAAATGGGTCCAGTGATAATAATAGTACATATGTTATGAGCTACTTTTGAGAATTAAATAAGTAGCACATTTAATACTTTTGGAACACTACCTAGCACAGTAGAAGTGTTTAAAAAAGACTATCTGTGTTTATTAGAATCACAGGACATCAAACTGGGGAAGAAGTTTACAGATTAGCTAGTAGTGATATCTTCCTTTTCCATGAAGGACCAGAGAGATACAAAGTGATTTCCTTGGGGGTCACACTGCTAATTAGTGACAGCAACACCCTAAGATCTCTCTTCCAGAGCCCTCAATACCACAAAATCCAGATTCAGAATAAACTTACTTCTAGGTATTCCATTAGGAAATAGGACTCGGTGTGGTCTCTTCAGTTTGCTGGGACTTTTTTGTTTGTTTTTAATTTCCTAAAAGGGCAGGAAATTTGCAGGCATTATGTAAGATTTCAAGGATCTCATGAATTTGAAACCAGAAACTATTTTAGGGGGAATAAGAAAAAAAGAAATCAACTCTGCAATGCTATAGGCAGGATGTCTTCTTGGAAAATCTATGATTCAGACACAAATACCCTCCTCTTTAGAGTTCTTTGCAAACCTCGGCTTAACCTCCTAGCACCCAGGATGACAGACCTTGGCTGTGCAAAGTGGAAGTCCTCAGAGTCTTGGACAGCATTTATCTGATTACAGCTCACAGCCTTGGAAGTATTCACTTGCTTATGGAGGATTGTACTAGACCTAATGAAATAAAAATACATGTTTCTATAACAGTCCTTTGCTTTTTCAAGTCTCCCGTTTTTAAAATTGACGGTCCCGTTCAGGTCACATCTCCTCTTCTTCCTTTTGACCTTAAAAGATCTGGGGGCAAAGCGCATGAAGATGCAACTCAGAACGAAGTCCTCGCTACACGAAAGCTCTGCCTTCCATTCAGCGCTGAGATCAGTGGAATAAAAGCACATTAACGATGACCCCCTGGCCCTTCTCCTCCAGAGAGGGCATCGCTCAGTGGCAGCCAGTGTGCCGCTGTATAAATACACAGAACATTATGGAAAAGAAAGAGCTCTGCGGTGCCGAGGATTGTAAATATTTGTCTGAGAGTCATGTTTCTATTTATCTTTGCGTCTGCCTGGTGGAGGAAATCTGGAGGGATTCTTTTAAAAGGTGAAGTGTGTTGGTTTGTGAAAATGGGATCATTTTATCTATTCTGCTTCAGGGAAAGCTCTTTGATTTCGCAGTAACCGGTTGCCAGCAGATCATCCAGTTGGGGGATTTTTATCCCTTTGCTTCAATTCCAAGAAGACTGATATTAATTCATTGAGCCTCTTTTCTTCTTTACCATTCCTACAACTGATAATTAAAGCAATAACAAAATCAATTTTGTTATTATTTTAAAGCTCTCATGGAAGCTGGTTTTGCTTGGTTATGGATCAAATGTGTACGATGGCCACTCTGTAGGGCTTTGTGCAATAAAATAACCTCTCCTCGGGACCACATGACGCATGAGACACCTCCTAAGCTCTCCCTCATTGTTTTTATGGTTAAATTACAATGATGGAGCACCCGGTTAGCTAAGAGTTCACTATTCTACTTGCCTTTATTTTGTGTATATTAAGTAGCAGGGAAGGTTTCGCCTTTGCAATTTATTTTTCCTCTTGAATAGTGATTATATAAAGTTCTAGGAATCACAGTGCTACCATTTGTAATTCCTGTAAGTGGGAGAGCCAGAATGTGTCAAAACAATGCAGAAACAGCAATAAAGAGAGGGGGCTTTTTGTGTGTGTCTCTAGGAGAATAAAGATGGTTTAGAACATTCGCTTAATGTGACAGTAATGTAAGCACATGTACCTTCTTTGAGGCTTTTGTTTGAAGACACAGAGACTACCTTAATATGTGTAGTTGATTTCAGAGGTGATGTGAGGATGTACTGATAGGGAAATGGGGACGTGATGATGAGGATGGCAGGAAGCCCTACAGGTGCATTATGGAACAGCCAATGGGGGGGCTCCTGAGAGACTGCACAGAGGCTTCTCATGTTGTCACCCTCCTTCCAGCACTCAGCCATGGTCAGAGAATGACAGGGGTGTGCAATGAGGAGGCACTCACGTGCATGGGAACAGTGAGCTTCAAGAGGTCAGGGGCAGAACATAGACAGCATGTGTTTCACACAAAATTAAAGTGATAACCACGACTGGTCAAACTAAGGGGACAAACCCAAGTGCAACCTTGAACTTGAGATATTCAACTGGCTGCCAGCATGCGGCCCACTTGTTTTCTGTTTTGGTCCAAGTCTATTCCTCTTGTTTCTTTTCACAAACGCATTCTTCTTTCCTTCTAATTTCTCTGTTAGGATTTTATAAGGATAAATAGATAAGCATGTTTGGGAAATAATTAAGACACTGTCAAGTGAGACAAAATTCTTACCGAACTGAAATGAATTAATGTAGTAGAAGAAAGAGATTCCAGGTTGGGCACGGTGGCTCACGCCTGTGATCTAGCGCTTTGACAGGTCCAGGAGAGGACTTCTTGAAGCCAAGGGTTCAAGATTAACCTAAGTAAAAGCGAGACCCTCACCTCTACTAAAAGTAGAAACATTAGCCAAGTGTGTGCACACCTGTAGGCCCAGCTGAAGCAGGAGGATCTCTTGAGCCGCAGAGTTAGAGGTTGCAGTGAACTATGATCTCACCATTATAATCTACAATGGGAGTCAGGGTGAGGTTTGGTCTCCTCCACAAAAAAGTTTGAGCTGAACAAGAGCCTTAGCTCACCCCTCTCTAAACCTCACATCTATTGTATAGTTCTAGCTTTCTTGTACTTATTGCGATTTAATGTGACTTTTTTTTTAATTAAGTCATTTGTACGTAGATCATGAATACATTTATGCCATTATGGGATTCAATGTGTTGGTTATTTGTACAAATTGGAGTGCTTACATCGTACTAATTAACATAGCCTCATTTACCCAATTACAACATTAAGACATTTGTGTTCTACACCTGATAGATCCAACTTGTACTTGCAATATGCTCCATAGGTGTGGTCCCCCTACTAACCCTCTCTCTATCAACTCCTCCCCCTCCCTCTCCCTCCTTCATCCTAGGCTATACTTGTGTTTCATTTTTCATATGCAAGTGTGAGTAATTATAAATTGGTTTCACAGTAGTACTGAGTACATTGGATATTGTTTTTTCCATTTCTACACTTGATCTTAGCCAAAGGCCGAGAAGCGATGTTTTTTCCATTTCTGAGATAATTTACTAAGAAGAATATTTTCCAGCTCCATGTATGTAAACATAGAAGAGGTAAAGTCTTTATTTTTTTCTAATGCCACATAGTATTCCATGGTATACATCTACCACAATTTATTAATCCATTCATGGGTCAATGGGCACTTCAGCTTCTTCCATGACTTGGCAATTATGAATTGAGCTGCAATGAACAATCTGGTGCAAATATCTTTGTTGCTAAATGATTTTTGGTCCTTTGGATATACACCTAGAAGAGGAACTGCAGGATCAAATGGCAGGTTTACATTTAGATCCCTGAGTGTTCTCCAAATGTCCTTCCTAAAGGAACGTACTCTGGACTCTGCCTAATGTAACTTTTTATTTATTTATTTATTTTTTGAGGCAGAGTCTCACTTTGCCTTGGCAGAGTGCCGTGGCATCACAGCTCACAGCAAACTCTAAATCTTTGGCTCAAGCAATTCTCTTGTCTCAGCATCCTTAGTATCTGCAACTATAGGTGCCCACCACAGCACCCAGCTATTTTTAGAGGCAGGGTCTTGCTCTTGCTTAGGCTGGTCTCGAACCTGGGCACTCAGGCAGTTCACCTGCCTTGGCTTCCTAGAGAGCTGGGATTAAAGGAGTGAGCCACCACACCCGTCCCTGACCTAATGTATCTGGATAAAGAGAAATATCGTAGCATTAATTTCTGAGCTGGTAGTATATTGTGTATTTTGTAAGTAGATTGGGGAAAAAACCAATCATGTCTCTCTCTGTGAATGGGTTACTTTCCTTCTATCTCTATCGAGTACTGGCTATCTCACGCCTGTTCCTCAGTCAGTCTCCAGCAACCTATCCCTCTTTTGTTATTTTGCTTCCGCCTGCAACTTTCAGCTCCATCACCAATCATCAAGTCCATTCAGCAAATACTATTAGCCTCTGTAGTGGTGAAAATAGATAGAGGTGAAAAATCTACTGATATCTCACAGCTATATCAAACTCTATTACAATACAAGTCGTTCTCAGATAGAATTCAATCACACACACAAAAAACCATCCAATATAGCAAGTAGCCACAAAAATAATCATTCTGTTTTATCCTGTAAACTTAGTGGTATCCATCCATCTACAAGCACCTTACAGAAAAAGTTCCTTTTGGATAGCCGAGCCTTGTGGGACCAGGCAGAGTTCTGGACTTGGGCTTGGCTTCAAGGACTTATTGACAGACTTTGTAGATTCCACATGTCTCATGCAAAGGTGATTGAGCCCGTATCATCTCTTTACATAACCACGCATCTTGAACATCACTCCTTTCACCAATAAAAGCATGTCCAATACCTCATTTGCTTATTAGCTAACCTCCTGCTTTTAAATAATAATAGTTGATTTAGCCATCTCTGGAGGGTAAATATCTGATTACACTATTTCATGTTAATCATCTGTCTCCACAGTATAGCTTACACACAGAGAGGTTTTTTGTTTGTTTTTTTAAGACAGAGTCTTTTTGTTGCCCTCAGTAGAAGGACTTGGCATCACAGCTCACAGCAACCTCAGACTCTTGGACCCAAGGGATCCTCTTGCCTCAGTCTCCCTGGTAGTTAGGACTGCAGGACCCTTTCGGAACACCTGACTATTTTTAAAGATGGAGTCTCGCTCTCGCTCAGGCTGGTCTGGAATTCCTGGGCTCAGGTGATCCACCTGCCTCAGCCTCCCAGAGTGCTAGGATTAAAGGCATGAGCCACTGTACCTGGCCAGTGAGATATTTTTGAAACTAAATTACAACTCAGACCATAATCTAAACAGAAATTCCCTAAAAATCATGATCTGCCTTTTCTGGTAAAATATTGCATTAATTTGAAATGTTCCATTGTTGTTCATCTAAAGTTTTGGTAAAGAGAATTTTAATTCTTCACATATAGGATTCCTGCTTTTACTTTGTTAAATGGCTTATTTAGGAATTTTCTAAAACTGATGTATCTGCTAATGGAAAAAAAATCAGATCTTGAATGTCTTGTTCCTCATCTTCTCATCAAAAATCCCTCTTTTCAGGTAAATTTTGAAAGGCTGCATCCTGCTGTTAGAGATTTTTTTTATAGTCAATTTTATTAAACTCTCTTATCAGTTCTGTACTTTATCCTATAGATACAACTATGATTGCACAGATTTAAATAAGTTTTATAGAAACCCTTATTCATAACAGTTAGCCTAGTAAGGTGGGTAATCCCCAAATTACGTACCTAGCACATCACACTGTATGTAAACATTTTGATCATTTTCTGCTTTAGCTACAATTGAGTTTTTTAGCTTGTGTATGGAGCTGGAAGAAAAATGTCACTGAATGGGAAATGTCCATTTTCTTGCAAGCCTGTTCTTAATTTTCCAATCCATAATCACCCTCTGCTACTTATGCAAATTGAATCCCAGGATTAAGCCACCTGCTGCTTCTCCAGGTGTGTGGAAGGTCAGGCAGGAGGGCTTAATCCTGGGTGCTGCACAAAATCTTGGGCATGGGTGTTGGAACTGGCTCCCTCCAGTTGCGGTGGGTACCCTCCCTCCGCACATGTGGCTGCGTGGAGGGTCTCAGCACCTCCCATCACTCTCCTTTCTGCCTTCCCCATTGTTCCAACTTCTCACTATCTACTGGGTGACAAAGAGTGCCTTGCAAAGTTCAGACGCTAAATTGATCGTAATTAGTTTTTCATTATTTTTCTAGAAAGTGCAAGTACTGTTGGAAAGAGCTGTAAATAATATTAGTTGTTGCTAGCAGTTGGAACCTCATAACACCCTGTAATTTTGTTGTGTTAATGAGACCCAGGAGGGCCTGCAGAGCAGAGGGTAAGCAAGTTCAAGGGGATTTGATTTTGCACAAGTATTATTTATTTTTTTTAAAGCTAAAATAAAGAAGAAAAAAGATCAAGAAGGGAAGAATATACCCAGCTCATTTATCAGAGAGATTTAATACACTTTCTGAGTTTGCCTTTTGACTATGCCATGTCTTGTCAGTCAATTCTAAATACTGGTAACTAAAACATTAAAATATAGGAGCTAAGGGAACAAAACATCAGCACATCACTGGCTAAAGAAAACCCTGTCTCAAATGATTTCCATTTTGATTGTATTACCCAGATACTTGTATCCATTTTCCAAAGTTGGAGCTTCTGTTTTCCACCTGGAAATTGACAGCTCTGTGGAATCTTAGTAGAAAAGGCAGCAGCACCATTGAAATTATTGAAACTCTGCAGGGCAAAATTTCAGGCCTCTTAAAACCAGAAAAATGGCCCCAGTGCGATCCCCCACGATCAGTCTATTCTTCTGGAAAGCTCAGGAATTATTATGTCTAATGACTTTGCCGGTGGGTCTGGCCTGTGTAATTAAGATCTAAATATAACTCTATGTTCATTCTACAACTAAATTTCTTATATGGACAAATGACCCATTTATGAAAGCTCATAAAATATCATAGATGAGTCATTCCATACTTAAAAGTCTCTCTAATAAAATGTATCAAAGATTGTCATATCTGCATTGCTAATAATTTTCCAAAAATAACCCTTACCATAAATAACCAGAAAATACTGCATATTATCATTCAAGAAAAGAAAAATAGAAAAAAAGATCTAAAATTATAAAAAAAATACCTTTCCTCTCCTTCCACTTAGCGAAAATATTTGCATTGTTCTTCCATCTCAGTTCCTGGATGTGATAGGAGAGTCACCATCACATCAACATAATCTTGCAAGCTTGTGCATTCACTGCAGAATGCAAAATGTCATGACATTTCTTTATAGAAATATAAAACTCTTCCCCCCCCCTTTGGGCACATCAAAGGTAAATGAGAATCAGGGTTGAGATTGCAGACACTTCAGAATTCACAATGGAAGGACAGAAGTGATCAGACCACACTTGGAGGGAACAGAAACTCTTGTCTTTACTTCTCATCTCGTAATGTTTTTGAAGTCATTGATTAAAATTCCAATTCTTTGCAAATGGCCCAGGGTGCCTCATTAAGGATGATTTAATCTCAGCATATCAAAACAAAGAAAAATACATGTAGAGGTAGTTATAGAGGAAGAAGTTAAGAGTTCCTCTCAGTCAGAACACAGGGAAGAAAGTTAGATGCAATTGGCAGAGAGTTTCAAGAATCTCTAATGGGGACTTCAAAGATTATAAATTAACTGGTGAAAGTAGGAGACAAGACTTTGTATGTTTGTGGGATTTTTTAAGTTCATAACAATCTATGCCTTCTAATGATCAACTAAGTTCTTGGGAGTCTCTCAGATCACTTGGTCATGGTCTTTAGAGTAGAAGTGGTTCTCAAATCATTTCACAGAACTTTCCTGGAAACTCAAGAAAATCTATTTACATTCTGACGGGAAAAGACACCTCAATTTTTGTCTTAGCAAACAAAACAAAACACACCTAACCACTGACTTCACCAGATGGCATGTTGACATCACATACACACATGTCATTCATACCTGCCAAGTAGCCAATGTCAAATGGTCACTTAATATAATAATTGGAGACATCGTTGAGCAGCTGGATCAAGTCTAACCTGAAGCTATACATAATCATTAGATTTTTTTAGGTTATAAAAGACTATGTATTTCTTTCATTTTGAATGCTTCTTGGGGTAGTTTCTTGTCATTAGTAGCATAAAAAGGTTTGCTGATAGAAAGGTCAACATGAGTAGAGGAATCAGAAGTGGGAATGTTCTTAGTTTGAAAAGTAGTGATCTGAAACTCTTGCTACTTCCTAAACCATCAGCAAAGGTATTCTCTGGGAACTTGTTAATAATGCAGAATCTCAGATTCTGACCCATATTCACTGAACCAGAATCTTTATTTGAACAAGGTTCCTCTTTGATTTGTCTGCATGTTAATGTTTGAGAGTTATTCCAGTCCAAATTTTTGGAATACATTAACTATGAATCTAAACTATAAAAGTGACATGTCCCACCAGGAAACAAAAAAGACTCCAATGTTGACATTTATGTGAACAGAAGGCCAGGTGTGTTTATCAGAACAAGAATAAGAGCTGCCACTTCAGGTATTCATGTATTAAGTAGAAACCATAATCCCTCCGTTACTTCCCTAGGTTGTGATTAACGCAGTATTTTCTGAAAAAGTAGATTTTGAAGTGGCATTATTGAGTATATACTTGCACTACAAATGTCCACAGATCAGTAACATTAGCATCACCTGGAACCCTGTTGGAAATGTGTAATCTCCGCCTTCCACAGAGCTACTGAATCAATTTGTATTTTAGCAAGGTGCCCAGGTAATTGGATACACATTGAAGTTTGAGGAGCATGGGTCCCCGAGCCGGTGTACTCCTCGTCCTTGGAGAAGTTTAGATGAAGCTTGGGTGGTGGGCGCCATCACGGACGGCAGAGAGGGAGCTGGGTATGGAGCACTGGGGCAGTTGCAACGCCAAGATATATATGCTTCTGGCAGAGCACTGAGACCAAGTTTAAAGCAATGTGAGAAGAGGCCAAAGGGATCATGTAACCTTTGTAGCTGCCTGTGAGCTAGAGAACCCGTGAAAAAAATGTTGGTTCAAAATGGAGCACACTTTGTAGGTTGGGGAACTTTACACAGCTCTTTGGGGCTCTCTAGTGCAGAAGCCTTGTCTAATCATTGAATTCTTACTTGGTCTCAAAAACTTTCCTCAATTACATGAAATGAGGTTTGTTACTAATGAAACCATCATTTTCCTGTTGAGGGCCGCATCTCACTTTCAGAAAATGCCAGAAAGAAGAAATAATGATATGAAAAGAGAAGAAAAACAGTGGGCAGGAAACTTTCCACTCACTTGAAGGAAATATAATACTTGGCTGCAGTAAGTTTTATCTGAGATAGATTTATAACCTTTTAGAGATAATTTTTATTTTGTTTTTTCTTGATCAAGATGAAATTGTGAGATTGTGTTAATAATTAAATTCTCTACTTTGTGAAATTTAACTTTCAATGAAAGTCAAAGTCTGGCAGGATTCGTGGTGGCTAAAAGTATTCATTCATTCCTTTGTTAAGATTTTCTCCATCCGTCTGTCTGTCCATCTGTCCGCATCCATCCATCCATCCATCCATCCTTCATCCTTAAAATATGTGATCTCATTTCTACTCATGACCTGGAGTGTAGACTAACTTTATTCCTAGGAATGGAGAGAAATTCTGTCTCTGTCTTAGTGAGTCACAGGCATGGTCGCTTTCTGCAAAACCTGGTCTGTTCCCCTGGATGGTTTGTTTGGTAATCTGTCCATGCCAGAGCCAACACCGACCCTCAACGCGTTAAGTGAAAGGCCAGCTGCTTGCCCCCTCCTGTGGTTCTAGGATGACTCTAGTTGGGTTAATGGGGTGGTCATTGGGAAATGTGTAGAGAAGTAACTCACCTCCTGGGCCTGAGCTATCAGCTGTCTCCTTGCAGACCAGTGCTCCCCACCTCGTTCTCCTTGCTGACTTCCATTACAGACTCCAGTTGATAAAACTCTTCACAGTGACTGATGGCCCATAAAGCACAGCCATTTTCAGGTCACAAGCAGTTCTTGAATTTGGAAAAGAAGACTACGATCAATTTTCTCTTCCTTTATCTTTCTTGCCTCTCCTTACTTTAGTCATTCCTACAGGGTGTGTCCTTTCGACATCTCTTTCTTAGTCATTACCCCCTAATTAATTCCCTTGTTAAATATAAAGTGTGCATTAGGCTTGACTAATGTCTTCATTTGTGACCAAGGAAAAAAGAATTTATTACCTTTACATGTTGACTCAAGCCGCATAATCACAACTCATTTGTTTAAAGCTCTCATTCTTTACAGACCAAGCTGGAGTTTAGGCTCCAAGCAACTGTCAGGAGAGTCTCACCTGACTCTCATAAATGATACGGAGTCGGGGGTTTGCACATGTAATTGATTTAAGAAATGGCAGTATCCGCATGGAAACTCAGCTCTTCCTGTACGTGATGTTTTCAAGTTCGCACCATGAAATTATGGAGGGGCTGAAGTGGAATCTCCCACTTTGTAGAGAGAACATGCTGACATTTTAAGGGGTAAAATGGAGGTGTCAAAAATCTGCAGGCATGAAATCCACACGTGTGTGAGTAAACTAGCAATCTGCTCCTTCTCTAGTTACGTGCTTCTGTGACAATGGAGTAAACACAGAAAAGGCCCTTAGCTCATCTCAAGGGAGAGGCCAGTGCTGGATACGAGGGGTGCAGCCCGAGCTACAATTATCTGGTGCAGCAGCACACAAACAACCAGCAAAAAAGGCGAAACGCTTCTGTTAGAATAGAACCAGAGTTCTGAAAGTGTTCTGGGCACCAGCAGCGACAATACCTACTCTGAGCTTGTTAGAAATGCAGATTCTAAGGCCCTGCTGCCCCAGACCTACTGAAGGAGAGACTCCGGTGGTTGGGCAATTCTGGTGCAGCTAAAGTTTGAGAAACGCTGTAATATTGACTGAAGCTGCATAATCGCAATTCATTAAAGCCCTCCTTTCCAAGGCAGCCTGGAGTTTAGGCTCCAAGGAACAGTCCTGAGAGCTTCACCTGACTCTCACGAGTACCATACGGACTCAGGTGTTTTCTGGAGAAAAGCATCCCGATCTTCAGTTTGAAGATGGCCCATAAGGGCGTAGTTCACTTTAAAAGTTCTGGTGCCCGAGGTGCTAATAACAATAACAAATGTCTTAGAGTGGTTCCCAGGAAACAGCCTCAGAGATGAGGATCTGGGGAAAGGGATGTATTAGGAAATTGTCCCGGGAAATAAAGAGGAGTCCTGTGAAGACGTGAGAGTGGAAGCGAGAACGGCAGGGAGAGTGTGCAGGATCCCAGCCCAGCTGACTCCTGGGTGCAGCTGCACTCTCCCTGCTTCTCCAGGGTGGAGGTGGGAGTGGAAGGGAGAGTGTGCAGGACACAGCCCAGCTGACTGCGGGTCCTGGGTGCAGCTGCACTCTCCATTCTTCTGCAGTTGGGACTGTACTTCAGCATCGCCCTGGAGACAGGGGCACGGGAGCATGTACCCTGCCACTCCTCATCCATCAGTCACAGTAGAGGGCTGCTGTGGGGGGTACTTGATTCCCAGACTCGTGACTCTCTGCGTGCACTGGAAAAGCAGGCCCAGCATCCCAGGGGCAGACCCAGGACAGTCCCTGTGTATAGGACAAGTCACAGACAGGTGCAGGGGAAGGGTAAAGGACAGGGCTCCACAGCCCATTTGTCCTCAGAGCTCCTGCACAACGCCCTGTGTTCTCGTCCCCCTTTCTGTGTACACAGCATTTCTCCTTGTCCTTTAAACCCTTCTGCCAGAAAGGCCTCTCCCTGCAGGCTCAGTTAGGCCTGGCAATGGCCATGAGCTGCAGGCCTTTCAGTCTCGAGTGGGTAATTTACTTCTTACTGGCTCTGAAAAGGCTGGCTCTTATCTCAATTTCCTTTGGGCTCTGTATGGCAAAATCACCTAAGGGCGTTGGCCCTCTGCACTCCCCTCTTCTCCGTTCTAGGGACGCAAACGCTGCCCGAACATGTGGCCTTACTATGAGGAAGATGGAGAAGGGATATTTATGAAAATGAAGTGATTAAGGTCATTGAAAAGTCACCATTTCAGGAACATTCTGTTCCAGTAGCAGCTTTCAAACTGTACAGTTGGTTTACTGTTGGTATGAGGAGGGATATGTCTTTGGTATTTTTGTTTTGTTTTATTTTAGTTTTTTAACTTTTTTTTCTCCCTTTGCCTCTATGTAAAATAGGATTTTAGAGATCTGAACATTTTGGAACCGAATGCACATTCTCTTGGGTTCAGCAGGTTTAGGGAGACCTGTTCTCTTTTTCACATATGTATAGTTTACAATAAAACATTCCTATCAGTCGCACGTGCAAAGTCAGGCAAAAAGCAAGTTCCGCCCTTTGTTGGTTCCAGCGTTTTGCATTCTGATAAATTCACGGTGGGACTAATCCAGCTGTCTTCTTGAAAAATAAAAAGTTTGAAAGAGGACTGCTACTACTCATGGCTATGTAATAGTTTGTTTTATACTGCGTGGAGCTGAATAGTTATAAACATGAAAGCAGCTGGCAATAAATGACTTTACGACAGCTATTTCGAAGGTATAATGAAGAAAACAAAAAGAAACCAAGTTATTGCTTGTAATTATGGTGCCTGACTGAGCCTCCACTGAGCACTCCAAACACTTCCCTGGCCATTTCCATGCTGTGTCATTCACAGGCTCCTACAAATGACCTTGGCCTTCAGGTTATGTAGCCTTGGCCTGAGAGGTGCACTGTCATAGAGTTTGCATTTTAGATTACAATTTCTAAAGAAGACTGTATCCTTTAGCTGCATTCACCATGTGGTGGGAAAAAGTGGAATTTTTGACTCTTCTCCACTCTCTCCTTTCTCCTTTTAGGAGGAATAGTGTGGTGGTATTTTCAAAATTTTAGGCTGGGCCTGGTGGCTCATGCCTGTAATCTCGGCACTTGGGAGGCCGAGGTGGGTGGATAGCCGGAGCTCACGAGGTCGAGACCAGCCTGAGCGAAAGCAAGACCCCGTCTCTACTAAAAATAGAAAAACTAAGGCAAGAGAATCACTTGAGCCAAAGTTGGAAGTTGCTGTGAGCTGTAATGCCACTGCACTCTACCCAGGGTGACCAAGTGAAACTCTGTCTCAAAAAATATATATATATTTTTTAAAATGCATTTTTCCTTTAACCCAAGGGTTAAATGGGTTATTGTTATTTCTGGGAATGGATTGTACTAAACTACATTAAGTATAAACATCTAGAATGTATGTTTCGTACGGTTATCTGTTAGCACAAATTTTATAAAACAGTAAGTTTATGTTCATCAATGTGGCGATAGTTACATAAACATAGTCTAATCTTGCTATAGAATAGTATGTAGCCATTAAACATATGAAAAGAATGATATACGTTGACTTTAAAAGTTCTCCCAGACCTAGCACAGGCAAAAAAGGTAGCATCTGATCAAAAAACACAATGTACACTACAGTTTGTAAAGAAAAAAATATGTGACTGTGTTTGTACACATTGTATAACTTAATCCTTTACTCATTCATGTAATCAACAGATATTTCTTGAGTTCCAGGCCTCATTCTAGATGCTGATGATAGAATAATGAGCGAAAGGAAAGTCTTCATGGGAGTTTGCATCCCAGTAGGGGGACATAAATGAGCAAAGGCCTGCTGGTCAGATGGTGTCAGGATTTGTAAGAAACACAAAGCCGGATAAACAATAGATAGAAATTCAGCTAGAGGCCAGCTTCTCTGAGAGGTGACAGGTGATCAGAGATCCAAAAGGACAAAGGGAGGAAACAGTGTGCAAGGCGAGGGGACAGCAAGGCCTAACGCCCTGGAGCAGAACCTGCTTTGTGCATTTGAAGAACAAAAGGAGGCCGGGTGGCTGGAACTTCTGGGCAGAGGAAAAGTGTAGGAGGCGTAGAAGCTCGACTTGGATTGTTATTGAAGTTTCATGGGAAAGGATTAGAGAGTTGAGATGAGGAAAGGGACACAATATTATTTAGACTTTAAAATACAAATGAGACTCTGCGCCCAAAACATAGTGGTTATGGCGCCCACCACATGCACAGAGGCTGGCGGATTCGAGCCGGCCCAGGCCAGGTAAACAACAAGGACAACTGGGTTTTTTTTGACAATAAAAAAAAAAAAAATAGTCCGGTGTTGTGGTGGACACCTGTAGCCCCAGCTACTTGGGAGGCTGAGGCAAAAGCATCACTCAAGCCCAAGAGTTTGAGGTTACTGTGAGCAGTGACGCCAAGGCACTCTACCAAGGGCAACATGGTGAGACTCTGTCTCAAAAAAAAAGCAAACAAAAGGCATGGAGAGGGTGCCCCTCCCCACCACAGTGATGGCCTGGGGGGGGGATAATCGAGTTGAGGAGGAGAGACACATGGTCGTGAGGTGTCTCCCTACGCCTGTCTTGTTTGAGCCTTGTATTCATGTATTATTTGTGTGGCAAAAAAATAGAATCAACTACTCTTTATGGAAGATAATAAGTAAAGCTTTTAGTATTCTTTTCTGTGACCTTGGGCAGTCCCTTTACTCTGCTCCATGTCTATCAAAAGGGAACAAGATGTTCTCTAGGGCAGGCTTGTTCACAGGAACTGATCAGACAATGCACATGGAGCTCTCAGCCCACGCTGGGCACGAGGTAACCCGGACCTGGTGGCTACGGTCACTGCCGTGCTCTGCCTCTCAGGCTAGACACCTGGAGGCATCAGGAGCTCTCAAATGTCTGTCTCTCTGTCACCTTTGTCCTGAGCTAAAGAGGATAAGGGGTGTTTCCTCACTTCACGGAAGCTAATAGGCCCTTTAGCACAAGTCTGCTGTCTTTAAAGATGGGGATTCTGTCGGCTCTCAGATCTCTAGCTGGCCAGTGACCCTGGTCTCCTTTCTTCCCCTTCAAGTCTCTATTTACTGCATCCGAGTTTTGCTCACTTCCATCGTTCACATCCTACCTTCTGATTTGCCTTATATTATAATGAACCCTTTAAGTACTTTTATTTTCAAAGGAAATACCATAACATCATCATAGTGAATAACCAATATTCTTTGTTATAGGACAGTATAATAACTTACATATTTTGCATATTTATACTGTCGCCATTGCTACAGTCATGCTGTGTAACAAACCGCTCCAAAACTCAGGAATGTGCCACAGTAAGCATGTCGCCACCACATGGCTGTGAGGTGGTTGGGGCACAGCTAGTCTGAGGCAGGGTTTAGATTACCCAATCCACTCTTCCCTCAGCCTGCCTGGACCATCAGCGACTTGAGTCATGTTCTTCGCAAAGCATATTCTTCTCACCTCTCCTCCAAAAGCAGAAGTGCAAAAACTCAAGGTAATGTCATGTTGACTCTTATTCCTAAATGAGGGAGTGGTGGCACAACCACTATTCTGATAATCAATATCTACAGACAAGGACAGTATTCTGAAGATGCAGTTTTCTCATATTCTAACTTCTTTGAAAGTAGGACACCTCTTATGCCCACGGTGCTTACTATCAAGCATGGTTCTGATGAGCTTTTGCTGCCTATACCATGCACTTCTGGCTGCCATTCCATTTCAGCTGGCCAACCAACTGGATGCTATGATGGCAGTGTGTGTCTTGGTTGCTGTCTGAAACCCTTTATTGGCAGCCCTGGCATGAGCAAAAAAGGAGTTAGCCAGAAAACTTTCAGAGAGGGTGGTGGAGGCGTGGATGAAGAGTCCATAGCTAAAAATGGAGCACGTGTTAAGGACTGGGTGAACACCACCATTCTTGGGAGTATAAAGATACTCAAGTCATATCTGAATTGAAAAGGCATATAGAATTACTGAACTCTGAATATAAGGAAGTTTTAGGGAAGTTTATAAGGAAATTTATCTCATTTTTATCTATGCTCTAGAGACCCTTTAAGAAATTATCTAAATGAATTAAGAATAGCAATTTCACTGAGTATGCAATGAAAATCCTAAATGATAAGGAAGCATGCGATATTTTAACTTACAGAGATCTCTCTTTCTTAGTGGTACACATAGTACAAAATAATGGTGTTCCTTACAATTAATAGCTTCATCAATTCAGTGAAATGTGGATATATAATTAAAAATGCTTAAGCGGCAGGTGCGTCAGGGAACATGTTTTTGCTTGCACATACTGGGAAATTTATCCAAAAATATTAAACAATAAAAACTGTGTGGGCTCAGCAACGGAAAGATTCTAGAGGTTGGCAGTGCTTCATGGATGATGTATGCCAACAGGTCAGTGATGGTCAATGAACAGTCCATCTTTCTATCTCTGTGGGTAAAGGCAGGTATATGCTACTTACTTAGGGCAACCAACACCTTCTCTTGGAACTGGAAGTGGATTCAATTCTGCCCAGATTGCCAGGTTGCTGTGTAAGACTGGATGGTATGACTACAGAGAAGGAGGGGAGACAGTAATCCTTGTTTTGCAGAAATGCCTGCTCCAAGAATTAAGGATCAGAGAAAAAGCAAGTGGTGGTTATAATGTTGGATTAGGGTTTATTGCATTGATTTTGAGTCAAGACAGAAAAGACTGAGGAATATTTCCTTTCTAGCCCTCAAATTACTGAGACAGAAAAGAGAGAAATGGAAGCATAATTAAAAGAAGAGACAGTCTACAACTTTAAACATTTCTATGTTTTTATAAATTTGCTTGGAACTAGCATGTTGGACCAAGGAAGTATTTTCTATTTGGTGACTCAATCTATAATTTCACAAAGGAAAAAAAAATTTCTCTCTCATAGTCAAATGATTTTTTTTTTTTTCTCCCAAGAAAGGTAAGGGTATGTTGGTTTGGGAAAAACTGGCTCAGCGTCAAATGCTATGAAGCAAACTTCTGATGCTATATGCTCAGACCTGATTATCAGGGAGACTTCTTGCTCTTGAAATTTGCTGGAAGAATAATATGGAGCCTTAAAAATCAGGTTGCTAAAGTCAGTCTCCAAATTTTATAGGTGATTACTGAGTTGTGGGCACTTCAGATAAATCTGGCCTTGGTTTTGGTATGATCGATCATTCCTTCATAGGAGAGGATTTCTGTAGAACGTGATTACATTAAATACAACTCTAAAATAAAGAAATCCCAAGATACTCAGCTCTGGTGGCCCCATCCAATATTTATTATGGAAAAAAGCCTGAACTCTGTGCTGTGAAACCCTTAGTTTGCTTGGTTTTCTTGTTCATTCACTTTTTTCCCAGTCTCCTCTCTCCATCCCCCAGTAATAAAATAATGATTAGTGAGACTTAATTTAGATGAATTATATGCAAAGTTATTTTATTTAAGATGAATGTTCCCCATAATATTGTATTTACATGTCTGCTTTATGCCTTTTTGTTTGAATTAATGCAATAATATTACCTAAGTCATCCTCTGTTACCCTACGTTTGCCTTCACATTAAAGGCAACGATGTCACTTTCAGATGAAGTTATTTGTCCTTGTTAAAACAGACAAGGCAGTTGGTACATTCAGACTCAATTACTAAGTTGCATGGTTGATTCCAGGGTAGAACTGAGAACTGAAACAAATGGAAGTTTCCATTAACTTTTCAGTATGTTCTTCTGCTAGATCTGATGAGACAATGACTCATATCACTGGTCCCTAGAGGGAAGCATCAAAGAGTTAGCCCAGATTCATTCTCTATGAAATAGACTCTGAGGTGGAGTTTAAGATCCTGGATATATATTAAGGAATGTTCTCACGATCCACATCTGTGAAAGAGAGAAAAAAGGCTTTGGAGTGGGCTAAGGGAGAAGGTGAGCTGCATGCAGGTCCAGAGATGGCCCCTGCTGGTCCCCTGGGGAGCCTTGGAGATGGAAGAGCCCTTCAGTGTTGCACTGATTGAGTCAGGATGGCCAGGCCTTGGCACTACTTCTCAGTCAATGGTATAGGCTGTCCTGGGAAGAAACATGGTGCCATGCAAACCAGCTCATTGCAGCTAAGGCAACCCCTAAAAAGGTTGACAGTTGATGGCTGTCCACTAACAGCACTTTGAGTTCTAGGTCCTAGACTGTAGGGCGGTGATTCTCTACCAGGGGTGGTTTCTCCCCATGGGCCATATGCTGATGTCTGGGTATATTTTTGATTATCACGACTGAAGGAATGGTACTGGCATTTAGTGGGAAAGCCACAATGCACAGGAAAGCCTCCAAGAGCAAAGAATGATCGGACCCCAAATATCCATAGTGCTGAGGTAGGGAAGCCCTGCTCCAGAGCTACGCATCCTTCCTTAAATGGAATCTGGTGGACATCACAGCACCCACTCGAGGAGTCAGCATTAGTTGGGAGTTACTACTTGTCAGGCACAATGCTGTGTGTTCTGATTCCTTTTAATCCTACAAACCCTTTGGGGCAGGTCTCATAGTTTCCATATATTTATGAAGGAAATGCTTCTTCTATCATTTAAGCAAACTGCCCCACTTCATCAACTGCAAGGATACAAAGTGGGACTTAAAGTGGGCTGGCTTGTTGAAAACACCATGGTGTCTTCTGGCTTTCTCTTTGAAAAGCCCAAAGTAAGCCCCTCTGACACACTGACGACTGTGAATTAAAGACACTTGAAAAAGAGCAGGTGCAAGAAGAACACCTGGACTTTCCCGTCCTCTTAAAAGCAGAACATGAAATTCCCAAGTGAAGGATGTCCTTCCTGTGCCAAAAGGAAGCTATCATTCCTACCATCGAGGATGATAAAGGGTGAAAAGTTGAAGCCCAGGAAAACCACAGCTAACAAGCCTAGTTAACCAGCTCTTATCTTCTGAGTCACTTCAGGCCCAATGATCTGCCCTAGCCCCAGGCCCTTTCACAGCTTACCACTCTTTGTACTATTCAGTAAGAAGTCAACCCTAGGGTGGCACCTGTGGGTCAACGAGTAGGGCACTGGCCCCATATGCCTGGGGTGGCGGGTTCAAACCCAGCCCCAGCCAAAAAAAAGAAGTCAACCCTAACTGCATCTGTGTGCCTTCATATCTCCAACGCTTCGATGCCACATGAAACCTGTGTTAAATAAATTTTTATGTTTTCTCTTGTGTTATGCAAATTTAATTCCCAGCTCAAGATGAAAAACTCTAACAAGGTAGAGGTAAAATTTTGCTCCCCTAACCCCTTAATGGCTGGAAACAGCATTTCTCAAACCTTTTCTTTTCCTCTAAGCATGAGGTGGATGATGCTCATTTGTTTAGTTTTTCTCCTGTGGAATCTCTAGGGCTCGAGTTGTAATTTCACATCTATCTCACTTACAAGGCACCATGGAACACGAGTGACATGGCACGTATTATAGGAATGACCTCGAATCCTCTCGGATTTGTGTTTTAAAGTAGACCATTTCTCAATTCTGAGCACTTACGGTTAATAGCAAATTGCTTACGATGAGCTTGCAGCTGATTTTCATATTGATATTAAGTCCTGTTGGTCATCTTGGTGAATGTTTGGAAAGAGACTACAGTGTTTTTGGAATTTGCTTTATACTATTACTTCATATGTAAATATTGTCATGTATGCATTCATATAAAAATTCTATCATTAATTCCCACAACACATTTCTACACAGTGGGCATTATTCTCATTTTACAATTGAAAGTCTGTGTCATTAGATGATGGAGTCATTCAGGGACATTCTTCAGATCTCACTGGTACCTCAAAGGCTCAGGCATCAAAGCATTAACTCATTAATTTAATTAAAATAGTATCTAGTATATTCCAGATGCTGTCCGATTTTTTCATTATAAGCAGTAGCATTTACTACTTAAGATTTCCCATAGAAGCAGAAAAAAATGCATCTGTCATTTTATAGACACATAGTTGAGCTTAACAGAGTCAATTATTGCTTTCTCTAAACCACAATCACATCTATTTTTGCTTTTCCAATAGGAAAGGACATCCTGTAAAGGGAATAGACATGCAGTTTCTCCTAGTATAAAGGGAAATAAAATATACATTTAACCCCAAGAGATAAAGAAAAAGGACTGAGACATCTCATTACTGACCTCAATCGCCATGTTAGTTATTAAGGTCAACAGCAGCTGCAGATTTTAGATTTTAGCAGTGTCAGTCTCTTTTAAAAAATTCTGCCATTTTCTCAGCACATTTCTACATGGAAGAACTTATCACTTCATTTTACAATAGAAAAATACAGACCAGAAAGATTAAAAGAATGATTGAGTGTACACAGAAATACATTGATGGTGCCACACCCAGATCACTTTCTATAGTTAGAAAGCCTGGCTCAGGGTTACATTGACATTTGCTCATTCATTTTGTTCAATCAAACTCTTTAAACATTGCTAAATGAAATACAGTAGAAGCAGTAGTGTGCTGATAAATGTTTAAAGATCACTAAAGTTTATGTATTATATAAGTTTATTTTAAATTCTGCCAACATAAAGTATCTGTAATACACATTTATATACAAGAAAAAACATATAATATTCTTTATTATAAATTCTAAGGCTTAGAGCCCGTAGCTCCGTGGTTAAGCCTCTGGCCACATACACCAAGGCCGGCGAGTTCAAACTCGGCCCAGGCCTGCTAAAGAACAATGACAACTGTAATAACAAAATAGCCGGGCATTGTGGTGGGGGCCTGTAGTTCCAGCTACTTGGGAGGCTGAGGCAAGAGAATCACTTAAGCTCTAGAGTTTGAGGTTGCTGTGAACTGGGATGCCACGACAGTCTACGCAGTGCAACATAGTGAGACTCCGTCTCAAAAAAAAAGAAAAAAAATTCTAAGTAGCCAATTAATTCTCACAAAATGCCTTTATTGAATTTTGTATCTGAGGCCAGTCTGTGCTTTCAGTTGTCCCATGACTTGGCTCAGGAATGTTGAGTGATGTTTTCAGATTCAAGCATCATGTAAGGTGGACTAGGCGGATGCTGGAGGGGCATCATCGGCCAGGGTTTCACCACACGCCGTAGAGGTAAACGTGTAGGATGAGTGTAGGTAATAACAAAATGTGGCCAAGTAGTTAGACAGTGATGAGCCCTGCCTATTGGTTGTCTTCGCTTTGACATAATTTATTTCATTGTAGGGTTATATAATTTAATGCCTTAATAATAACTGCTTAATAATCGGCTCATAGGATTCCTGAAAACTTAGCAGTTGGTTCTTGCGAGATGGTATAATTACTGGTACATAACAGAGTTGGGTAATCAAAAATCCCCCTTCCCAGACCGTCTCCCTCTCCAACTCACAGCTCTAAGTACTCGTAGAACACATCCTATTATTAAGAAAAATAGATGTCAAGAGAAATAATGTCAGGCAGAGTCGTTCTTTAAAATTTATTGTTATTTTTGTGGTTTATTCACAGGCATTTCCCTGCATCTCAACAGGCATTTATGGTAAGTGAGCTAGCTTTCTATGATGTTTATGTTTATTTTGTTGTTAAATGCGGGGGTTAAGTGGAAAAATAAGAGGTTCTCTGATGAATAGATTTTGCTGTGATTTAAAGAGACTAAAAATGCAGGTTAAATCCAACTGAGGAATTTTCAAAAAGCTATTCATATTCTTTCATGCTCTTGGATTTTGTTGTATCGGATGTCATGTGAAATAATTTGGTACATGGTGGCCTGATGCCTTTTGTGAAGCTAAAATTTCTGTTTCTTTAAGACATCAAGTTTTCTCTCTTAGAAAGAAACATAGTGTATATAGCATTATGATTCACTTCCATTATCATTATTTTGCTTCAATGTACACAGTAATAAAAACATTTGAATGCATATACAGGTATATATCTGTATCTCCAAATATTTTTTTAGAACCACAGAAGTGACTGTTAATGAAAATAAAGAATTTTACTAAGCCATAAATATATTTCCTTGTATTGATGGATTATTTTAAGTATGATTGCTTCATTTATGGATGGAAGCAAAATGTTTTTTAATCACTTATTTTCCCTAACCTAAAGCTTTCTAGTATTCTTCCACATATAAGGACACTTTTCATAATTTTTTCAGATAGATAATAATATTACGATATTATGTTTTACAATATTAAGGTTAAAAAGGAATGTATTTGTCATTTTAAGGTTTTCTGATCCATTAAAATAGATTATTTCTCTTCCTGAACTTAAACTTCTCATGTGGAGGCTCTCAGCTGAAAAATAAAATATGTAAAGATCTTACAAAAAAGTTTAAATTCATTACTATAAGAGAGAGATACTTAGATTGATGTCAGAGGTAGAAGATTTGTGTATTTTTTCTTAAGATGGTATTTCTTTTCAAGGTCTTGGTCAAAATAAAATGGAAAATGTGAGCCTGAATCCAATCAACTGGGAAAGGATTTCTTCACGTATTTAAATATTTAAGGTCTTCCCTCTTTCTCCGCGGATTCCCCTATAGCTGGTCTTTGTGAAAAACAATGGATACTGGGCTGGAGAGGACTAACCTACACCAACTGCATAATTACTCCATCCTAGGCATTCTTTCTACCTCCCAAATGCCCAGTTAGAATTCTTCAATATTTGCTAAAAGGAAGCACTGTATGTAAAATTGTGCCTGCTAAAGATCCCAACTCTTTATTTTGTTTTTAGTCCAACCAGATTCTATTGCAGAAATGGAATGTTCTTTCATCCCATCTTGATTTCCCTTGACAAACAAACAAAAACCTAACTGCTTAAACCAATACAGTGCATATCATTTTCTGTGTTTATTGCCTTATCATATTTTTGGTATCTATTTTATCTCTGAGAATCTCACGGTAATATGTGAAGAGCTTCAAAAGGCCAATTGCTCTAATGTAATGTACTAAAAAAGGGGTGTGGGGAGTGGTGGGAAAGAAAACCAGGAACGTAAAGGAAGATAAGAAAGAATCATAAAATTGGAGGCTCCAGAGAAGGTAGTAAGAACTCAAATCTGAAGTGGATCATGGTCAATTGTAATTCTGAAAGGACGGGTTTCACCCTCAAGAGAGTACTATGGCTCAAAATATATCCACTAGTTCAGGACTCCACTATGAATGACAAAAAAACATGGAAAACTGCCAGGTAGGGCATGAATAGTCACAGTAAGTGTCACAGGAAGCTGGCACGGAGGGCCGTCACGAGGCAAGCTTAGTCATTTTCACAATGCAGTCATAGAACACACTTCTTCAGTCCCGGCTACTTTAGTCCTTGGTCCTTCCCAGAAATCATAGATTGTCAAGCAGAGCCCTAGATTTAGAGCCCTTCTCCTTCTCCATTAACCAGATATGTTTTATCTTTATTTATTAGGATTTGAGATGATATTTTATTTAAAGAAAGTAGACTACAAGTAAAAAATCCTAAAAAGCAAGCAAACAACTCCCAAGACACACGAGAGTGGGTTCAGAGCAACTTTTCAGAATGGCCTCCTGGCTCCACTCCGCACCCTTCCTAGTCCATATCCCAAACCTGGGCAGACAAATTTCTCTGAAATATACTCGGTGCCTGTTTCTCATCTGCTCCTGCTTTGATCACATCCCCATTACTCACAGGTCAGCGTTCTCTTTTCCTAGCCTGAAAAACATACTTCATTTATCTTCCTAAACTAATGCTTTTAAAATTTGTGAGAGGGGGAAGAAGACTGTCCTCACAGATATGAACTTGTGTGCTAAGAAATTTACATACATCTTTTTGCCTTTGCCTTTTTAAAGAAAAGATTTTGTTTGCAGTATTTCTCAAAGTCATTTACCCATGAAATTGATTATTTTCTCAACCTTCCTTCAAACGAGTGTTTTTTTTTCAGAATATAGTGTGAGAACCCTCTTGGAACACACTCACCTTGGGCATGTCTTCTGTGATCTGCACATGATCTCATGAGTCTAGGAACATGTCATAGACATGGCAAGGTCCAATTCTGGCTCTTTTCTTGAAGTGTTCCTCTTACATCCCTGCATACACACCAACCTCATATTCACCATCACCACCCTCACTCTCTACCACACACTCCAAATAAAGACACGCCATGCATATTTAAACAGCTTGAAAGCCTGAGTATGCCGACCCTTGGTGGTCGTTATACCTTGTGAAATCCATCAGCATGTGTACCTGAACATTTATCAACTGCTTCCTCATATTACTCCATAGATTTTTGCTTATGTGATATATGTTGCTGACAGCTAGTTTAGAACTTAAATATCAAGGACTACTTGTCTGTATTCTTTGTACAACCAGTGCCTAGCAAAGCATTATACCTGTAAGAGAAGCTAGCAAATATTTGCTGTTATGGCCATCAATAATAATTGTTACCCAAATTGTTGCCTAACTAAAGATGTAAAACACAGAATTGTTGATTGGCAGAATAACAAATAGGTAAAGCTATGCAGTTGGTATTTTTTTAAATGGGCAAACATCTCTAGTCTAGAGAAAACCAATGTGTTTCTAAAAAGCACTCTCAAGGTGGAATTGGTATTTGTGGGCATGGTAGTGTCTACAATGACAATGGTAAATAGAGTAGTTATTCAGAAAGCAAGCTGAATAGAGCACTGTACATCAGCTAGGTGAGTTGATTATAGTCCCTGGGACAATGGCGAGTCAGGAACATACTGGTCACTTGGCCAGCCACAGGCGTCCTGTCTGACTTCTCCCAGCCCACCTTCTCAGCACCTGTACTTTCTTGGACACCTGTTTTGCTTTGGCTTTACCTTCACATTTAGATTTCTGCAGTAAACCTGGTTCCACTAGAACAAAATGTTGAGTATCCCAGAATTACCTTTTGAAGGGATTTGGTAATTTCTTCACCAGGATAATTTCATATCAGGGTACTTTCAAGGGTGAGCATTCCCAATTCACAGCAACTCAGACCTTACCATATAATTCCAAGCGTGCCGGCATCACGTGACCCACCACCAGTACTTTGGGGGTACCTGGAGGCATAGCAGAAGCTGAGACTTCTTACGGCCTTTCTCCCACTCCTCAGCCTTGTGGGGACAAACGTTCCTGGGCAGCACCCCCAGCTGAACCGTTTTGTAAGACACAGCCTGAAGGATATCCACCAAGTGATTTAACCTGATTTAAGGGGGAGCTATGATGGGAAGAGGCCCTGCCTCCTTTGAAGTTCCCCTGGAAACGGAGCCAGACTTTTCCACTCTGCATTTCAGCAAACACCGTTGCTGTTCCAGTAATGTTTCCAGGATGGTTCCGCAGGGCACCAGACCTCTGCTCACACTCAGGGTGAAAAGCCACATTTGGTAAAACACCAAAGAAAGGCCTGCATTACTTTCGCAAAAATAGATCCAGATGAGGCTTACAGGGTTTCTAAACCCCCCAGATTCCTGTTAAAAATTTGCATTGGCCTCTAAACCAGTCTCAGGGGGATGGATTTCAGGCCTCATGCGTGCTCTCTGTCCTGTGAGCCTGATTTGGACACTCGGGTGTTAATAAGTTTAACGAAAAAGGCTAGACATGATACATGGAAATGGAATTTTTACTGAGAAGGGAATGGTAAAAATAATTTCAGTCCATTTTATGAGAGTCAATATATTTAACAGAAATGAAGTCCAGGTGGAAAAGTGTATTCCTTGAGTATTTGAAAATTTGGAAAATACTCTCTCTGGAGAAGAAGAAAAAAACACTCAACAGTTTGCTTTCCAGGTACAGAAAAGAGGGAAAGGAATTTCAGACACTGAGTTATTGGCTGGGAATTGAGAAGAAATGTTAGTGCAGCATAACTTAGCTAAAGCAGCTCCCCAATTTATTCAACATGTTTCTGTTATCAACAGACAAGTCTATTTCTATCAAATCACCCGGCCTCCCTCTGCTCTTCAGCAAATGCTCACAGGCCACAACTTTCTAATTGAGTCCCTCATTTGCATTCAAGTTTGTTCTTCTAGCTGCTAAAAAGGAGCCCATCGCAATGTTTTCTTTTCTTAACCTTGTATCTACTTGGCAAATATTTTTTATCAGCACATCTGTCTAAATTCACAGACATGATTTGGAGAGAAATCAGAGTGTTCTCCAATGGCAATGCCCTGGCCGTGCCCTCCGTCAGCTTTAAATGCTGACAGATTTGAAAAGCTGTGACAACCATCACTGTGCAATTCTGGCCTTGCTGGAAGAGTTACCTTATGTAATGTGTGGGGAACCAGAGCAAAATTAACAAAAATATGCACCCCTTCCTTCATCCCCCTGAAAGCCCTCCTCCTTCCTCTGGCTTTGTTCTCTTCTCTTTGATATTTCCATTTTCTTTGAAAACTTCCTTTCACGTGGTCAATGATGACTCTTTTCTCATAAAATCTCTTGCATCTTACGTTTTTTGTCTTTTTCAAATTATTCCCTTTGTAAGAAACATTATCATTCTTGACAAAGCAAAGTAACATTAGAATGAGTGTCACTTATGTCCCTTGAAAAAAATGCCCTGCTGGGACCACCCCTATGCACTTATATCACATGTGAATAGTATTTTAGGACCTGACCTCTATGAGGCAGTGGAGAGAGAACTGACACAACAAAATTCTGACTGTTAAATTGTTCGTGAGTGGTTCCCATTTGAATAGACAGTTTTAGCCAATACATGCCAAATATAGACACATTTACATATATATCCCATAAAACATGGTACAAACTCCCTTTGCTCGCCATAAGGTACCCAGGTTTTTAATACTAAAAAAAACAAAAATCAAAAAAAACAAGAAACCCAAAATACTAACTTTGGGCTGAAAAGTAGTTTCAATGTCTAACAATAATGTATGCTGCTACAATGTACATGAAAATGGGTGGGGCTCCCCAGGGGATCTGTCAAAGAAATGAAAATCCTGGAAACTTAGTTTCTGGGACTGCTGATGCCGTGAGAAACCAGTGACAGCATCCCTGGTGTTCTGTTCAAACCAAACAATTTTGGGAATAAATTAAAAGATTAAGTGTTTCAAAAACTAAAGATTTCAACTTTGGGTGGCGCCTGTGGCTCAGTGAGTAGGGCGCCAGCCCCATATACTGAGGGTGGCGAGTTCAAACCCAGCCCCGGCCAAACTGCAACAAAAAAATAGCCAGGTGTTGTGGCAGGCGGCTGAGGTCCCAGCTACTCGGGAGGCTGTGGCAAGAGTCGCCTAAGCCCAAGAGTTGGAGGTTGCTGTGAGCTGTGTGATGCCACGGTACTCTACCAAGGGCCATTAAGTGAGACTCTGTTTCTACAGAAAAAAAAAGATTTCAACTTTATCACCATCCCTCAGATCTGGATTTCTATTCCTTTGCAACTATGTGAAGTTAGGAACTCAACTAAGGATTAAAAGGCACAAGTGAATTCAACACACTCCTTTCTCCCATGTGCCACTTGTTGTTATGGTATATTAAAATAAAACCTCCACTTTCCTTATAGAAGAAACACTAAAACATTAAGGCTTTTAAGGAAATAGAAGAACGATGGCAGCAAATTACAGAGCCTTCCATTGAGTAGTCACTCTAGGAATATCTTTCAGGTACCCTGAAAAATAAAATAACTATTACAGAGCTCTCCCTAAAGACCTGTTGAGGAGTTGAAGGGCTGACCACACTTTGTTTGATCACTGAAGTGATTTCTCTGTGCCTGTTCATTTTCCTCATCCAGTCTTGAATGCCACTCCTTGTCTGTTCGTGTATCTAAAGGATGAACTTAAATAAACGTACCTCTCTTCCAAAAGAACTTCAGAAATAATTTTGACAGTTCTTAGAGAAGTCAGGTCTATTTAACTATTAAGGACAATGTGTTCCATGGCGAATGCTTTTTTAGTCAATGATTCTATTTTTAAAATGTATCTATCTTGAAACACAATTGCACTATATTCAGATAAAGTTAAGCTTCTATAACAAAAAGACTACAAAATAGAGTGCCTTAGTGCATCTAGATGTTTATTTCTTTGCTAACAGTTCTAAAGTAAGCACTCTGCTTGTGGGAGGGCTTGTTCCAGGCTATCATCCCAGGATCCAGAAATCTACCTGGTGTTGGGTAGTCACTATGCCTCCCTTCAGTTCTCATACACTTACTGCCATAGTTCTGGCAAAAGAAGATACTATGATGGGATTCCCACTATGTTAGGGTTAGTGGACCCAAAGGAGCTGCTATCACCATTCACCTTCCCTTGGGGAGAAATTGATCACATAACCAATCTAATTACAAAGTAGGTTGAAAATTTTAGTCTATTTTGGAGTCTATACATCTGACTACAAAATAAAGAAAGAGACAGCTTTTTTATGGACTAGCTGATTTCACCGCTGAAGAGCAAAAGAAGAGGAAATTAAATCACACAGATCACTCATAGATAATTTGAGAAACAGTGTCACCTACCCAGAAAGGGTGCTTATTTCTCAAGAATATTTGGTGATTTTGGTGGTATGTACTTCATTAAAATGTCTAATTCAGAATGCTTGCAAATGTGAGTGTGGAATGAGGATGATGACCTATTATTATGTGTCAGGCAGTATATTTGGACATTCACATCTCTCATCTCACTTGTGTTTACATCTTTGGTACCAAACTCCCAGTGGATTTTTAGACACATCAGTGGAAACCGAAATCAATACCTTGAGAACGAATAAATAATTGCAACATTTATTACATTCTAATTCTGGCCTATTTCCATTGAAATCCTTGGAGGGATCAATTGCAATTTGTTTCTGTAACACCCTAAGTCCCAGAGGCTACATTCATCCATAAACATACCAGAGGTCCTGAGCAGATACAGATCAACATTCTGTGAACATAAGAACTCTAGGGAAATGTGAGTTTAGGGCAAAGTCTGATAGAGAGGAAGAGAAAGAGAGATAGCGAGAGAGAGCAATAAACAGAATGATAATATGATCATGAATCTAAATCCTCTGGACAGTCAAAGGATGTCTCTTTAGAATCTTTAGACTTTGAAGCAATATTAATAGTTTATATTTGTTTCTCATTCCAGCTATGGTAAATGGGAACCATTCCCTACAAGTGACTACAAATAGAACTGAAATTAACAAAATCGATATGGAATTGTCTTGCTGCCCTACTTTGTTGACCTGAGTTCATTTGTAAAGTTCTAAATGAATCTAGTTTTACCTAAACGTTCCTATGTAGTCTTCCCAAGCAACTGTATTTTCAATAAAATACACTTTACCTTTACTTAAGATCTCCAATCTGGTAACTGGAACTTGGCTTATGAAACTTGGGTCTAGGGTCTGTCATTGTTGTATCTGGGCACCTTGCCCAGAGGTGGATGCAGAATAGGTCTAAATAAATACTGATTTAATAACTAAAAAGTAAATAGATAGCTCTCCAATGGTAAGGAAGGCTATTGACCTGTTCTGTCCACTGTAGATAGCAGGCTCCGGCTTTAATAAACACCAAGTCCCTCATATCCTATTTTCTATATATTACTGTAAGAAATTGTTCCGCTTAGATTTTAAAAGGATAACAGAAGAGTCAGTTTATGATGAAAGAGACCAATTTTTTAGAGGTAGTTAATTTTTTAAAAGCAGTTTTATTAAGGATACTTTATTCAAATAACATATAATTTTTAATGGTTTTGTATATTCATGAAGCTAACCACCCATCATCATAATCTAATTTCAGAAAATCCTGATCACCCCCCAAAAGAAACCCTATATTAGTTGTCACTCTTCCTGCCCTCTCCCCCTAGCCTCAGGCAATCCCAGGCTACTCTTGAATGCTATCGATTTGCTTATTTTGGATATCTCATGTAATTGGAATCATAAAATATCTAGTCTTTTGTGGCTAATGCCTTTCATTTAGTATAACATTTTCCATGTTGTAGCATTTATCAGTAATTGATTTCTTTTCCTTAGTGTCCCGTTGTCTCAATATACCACATTTTATTCATTCATCAGTTGATGGAAATGAGCTGTTTCTACTGTTTAGCTATTATAAATAAGTTTACAAGCAGGTACGTGTATCTACATATGCAAATTTAAATATGAAAAAGTGGTGATCTGTAGTTAATTTTTAATGTTCCAGGAACAATTAAACAATTACTATTTGCATTCCGTGGTTGCCCAGCTTCTCTCAGGCCTCTCCAAAAGCTCCCTTGCTGCACGTTTCTGGTGTCTTGCTGGACCACGTGGAGATGTAGGTGTCTGGAAACATGGTCTGTGTCACTGTGTATGATCAGTCTCTGCGTATCATTGCATCAGAGTTGGGGAAAGGGTGAATGTATCAAATTGGTGGTAAGCATGGGTCTCAGGGTCCTATAGATGTAGGTAAAAATTCTGTTCCTTATTATCTGTGTGGTCTCCAGCAAATTGCTTAATCTCCCTAGGCCTCAATAACCTGTGCCGTCAAATGGGGATAATGCCTATAACACAGGATTATTATAAAGATTAAATTAGATATTGGATTAAAGTACTTATCATAGTGTCAGACATATAAAGATAAGCACTTCACAATGATTATTGCTCTTATTTTTAATAGCAATAGTATTTATGCTACTAGTACAATTATTATTACTCTTCTACTAGAACCTGAGTTCCTTCAGGGAAGGGGATGTTAAGTATTTTATTTA
Source organism: Arctocebus calabarensis (assembly GCA_963573935.1). Classification (NCBI taxonomy): domain Eukaryota; kingdom Metazoa; phylum Chordata; class Mammalia; order Primates; family Lorisidae; genus Arctocebus; species Arctocebus calabarensis. Next base: position 2,470 of record CAUYON010094203.1, on the reverse strand, counting down.
CTGCTATCACCTAGTTTCTAGAACAATGTCTGTACTGTTGAGCAAGTAATTTACGATTTGAAGGAGGCTTTACTTATGCTCTGAATGACACCAGTCAGTGGTCCCTTATAATGAGAACCAACCCCCCCCTCCTCTGGCTTGCTTTTGCTGCTGCTTTGAAAGCCAGTGTCTCATCTTGGCCACTTCTGAGTACTGTGGCAAAGCCCGTGAGTCCAGCTGTCTGGAAATGAAGCCTGCTGGTAACATCCTTATCTCATGCTTTCTACTTCATAGGTAGCCAGAACCACTGTAGCTAATAGTTTAAAAAACAAAGTCAGCTCACTCAAGTACTTCCAAGCTCTCTAAAGTTTGTGTGAGCCCTGAGAATAAAAAGGAAATATTTTGTTTGGTCCGTAAATAAATAAAAACGTTCAGTAAGAGAGAAAAAGTAATTGTTGTTGTTTGTGGTCTCAAAAATGAAGTTCCAGGTTATAAGTCAGCAGATTCTTGGAGATAAAACCCAATCATGTTTCTGTATAGTAGATTTTTTTTTTTTTTTTTTTGTAGAGACAGAGTCTCACTTTATTGCCCTGGGTAGAGTGCCGTGGCGTCACACTGCTCACAGCAACCTTCAGCTCTTGGGCTTAAGCGATTCTCTTGCCTCAGCCTCCCGAGTAGCTGGGACTACAGGCGCCCGCCACAGCACCCGGCTATTTTTTTGTTTTGCAGTTCGGCCGAGGCCGGGCTTGAACCCATCACCTTCGGTATATGGGGCCGGCGCCCTACTCGCTGAGCCACAGGAGCCGCCCGGTGGTCACTATTTCAACCAAGTGACCAAACTTGGCTTCATTAGCTTTGGTGCAACCTGATAGCCTGGCTAACTGAAGTGATACCTAAGACTGGAGGAGACAAAATTAAGACTTGAATATATCTTTCTTTCTTTTTTTTTGAGACAGAGCCTCAAGCTGTCGTCCTGGGTAGAGTGCCGTAACATCACAGCTCACCGCAACCTCCAACTCCTGGGCTTAAGTGATTCTTTTGCCTCGGCCTCCCAAGTAGCTGGGACTACAGGTGCCTGCCACAATGCCCAGCTATTTTTTTGATTGTAGTTGTCATTGTGGTTTGGCAGGCCCTGGGCTGGATTTGAACCCACCAGCTCTGGTGTATGTAGCTGGCGCCTTAGCCACTTGAGCTATAGGTGCCGAGCCATCAAGTATATCTTTTAAAATAGTTTTAACTTTTCTTTTTTTTTTTTTTTTGCAGTTTTTGGCCAGGGCTGGGTTTGAACCTGCCACCTCTGGCATATGGGGCCCCCAGTGCCCCACTCCTTTGAGCCACAGGTGCCACCCAATAGTTTTAACTTTTGAGTCTAGTATATGCTTTATACATTCAAAAAATAGAATTAAATCATAAAAACTCCCTAAAATTAAAAACAAATGGAAAAAAATTTTACTAAAACATAATATCATGTATGAAATACTCTTCCTAGAAACTTTTAGCCTGAATTTAGCCAAACCTTTAGAACTTCTAATTTATAGGAAATACAGGAAGAGAAAACAAGTTAGTTAAACAGTGGAAGGAAACAAACAAATCAGATAACTGCCCTGGTCTCTTCAAAAAGTCAATGACAGAGAGAGGGTAAAATAGTGGAGGAATTCTTTTAGACTACAGAGACTAAAGAGTTATAATGACTAATTACAACTGGATCCTAGTTTGACAAGTATAACAGCTATAAAATACATTTTTAGACAATTAGGATCATTAAATACATGGATGGATATTGAATGTTATTAACAAATTATTCATTTTTCTTAGGAAATGCATGCAAAAGTACTTGGAGATGAAAGGTCATAATTCATTCTTCCAAATGAATACATATAATTTAAAATATTATATATATACTGAATATATACTAAACACACAGAAAGAAAATATGGCTAAACATTAATAATTGTTGACTCTGGAGTAAACTGGTATTCATTATACTAGTTTTTCAATTTATGTGTTTAAAAACTTCCAAAATAAGACGTTGGCAGAGTGCGGGGGTAGGATGGGAGTGGGGCATCTAATCCTTCATAAGGCTACGTGTTAAGAGGGAGAAAGAGAGCTTACCAACCACTTTTTAGAAAAAGACATACAGACTACGGTAGCCATGAACAGCGTAGGGGAGGCCTGCACCGACATGAAGCGCGAGTACGACCAGTGCTTCAATCGCTGGTTTGCCAAGAAGTTTCTCAAGGGGGAAGGTTCCGGGGACCCGTGCACCGACCTCTTCAAACGTTACCAGCAATGTGTTCAGAAAGCAATAAAGGAGAAAGAGATTCCTATTGAAGGACTGGAGTTCATGGGTCATGGCAAAGAAAAGCCTGAAAACTCTTCTTGACCTTGACAGTCTCCTTGAAAACATTCCTCAAATCAGGAAATTGAGGACTTTGGATTTTGTCAACCAAAGCTGTGAAGATAGCCATCAGATTTGATGAGGAATTTAGGA
>CAUYON010094200.1:0-16161 GCA_963573935.1 Arctocebus calabarensis | reverse complement strand
TTTATTTTATTTCTTTATTTATTTTTTTGAGACAGAGCCTCAAGCTGTCACCCTGGATAGAGTGCTGTGGCATCACAGTTCACAGCAACCTCCAATTCCTGGGCTCAAGCGAGTCTCCTGCCTCCACCTCCCAAGTAGCTGGGACTATAGGCACCCGCCACAACGCCCGGCCATTTTTTGGTTGCAGCCAGCATTGTTGCTTGACGGGCCAGGGCTAGATTCGAACCCACCTGCTCAGGTGTAAGCCAAGCCTCTTTTCAAGTTATTTTAATGAGATTATATTGCTTAGGCTCGGTGCCTGTGGCTCAATGGGCTAAGGCGCCAACCATGTACACCTGAGCTGGCGGGTTCGAATCCAGCCCAGGCCCGCCAAACAACAATGATGGCTGCAACTGAGAAATGGCCGGGCATTGTGGCGGGTGCCTGTGGTCCCAGCTACTTGGGAGGCAGAGGTAGGAGACTCACTTGAGCCCAGGAATTGGAGGTTGCTGTGAGCTGTGCTGCCACAGCACTCTATCCAGGGTGACAGCTTGAGGCTCTGTCTCTAATAATAATGATAATAATAATAATAATAATAATAATAATAGTAAAGACCATGTCACAGCATTCAAAGCATTTGGCATAGGACAAAAGACAAAATAAAAAAAAAATAGATCCAGGCTAATCATGTCTAAAATCTATATTTTTCACACGAACAACACAATGTATCAGTCACTTAAATGCCTTTTAGAAGAAAACTTATAAAACGCAATGTCTTTTGTAGACAGAATTCAAAGTCCCTAAATGTATCACTTGCCCTGTCCAGTATACAACAGAAAATTCCCAGCCACATGAAGAAGAAAAACCTGAAGAAATGTGATCAAATAACATTCAAAACGATCCCATATTTTATTCTATTTTTTTTTTTGTAGAAATAGAATCTCACTTTATCGCCCTCAGTAGAGTGCTGTGGCATCACACAGCTCACAGGAATCTCCAACTCTGGGCCCAGACGATTTTCTTGCCTCCGCCTCCCAAGTAGCTGGGACTACAGGTGCCCGCTACAATGGCTGGCTCAATGCCCGGCTATTGTTTTTTTTTTTGAGACAGAGCCTCAAGCTGTCACCCTGGATAGAGTGTTGTGGCATCACAGCTCACAGCAATCTCTAATTCCTGGGCTCAAGCAAGTCTCTTGCCTCCGCCTCCCAAGTAGCTGGGACTACAGGCTCCCCGCCACAACGCCCGGCCATTTTTTGGTTGCAGCCGGGGCTGGATTTGAACCCGCCAGCTCAGATGTACATGACTGGCGTCTTAGCCTGTTGAGCCACAGGCGCCAAGCCGTGGCTATTTTTTTGTTGTTGCAGTTTGGCCAGGGCCAGGTTTGAACCCACTACCCTCCGTATATAGGGCCAGAGTCCTACCTACTGAGTCACAGGCTCTGCCCCAATTATATTCTATTTTTGAGGAATTATAATCTATAAAGCATCCTGAAAATTACATGATGTCTACAGGAAAAGATGTCTGTTTAAATTTGTTTAGCTCATTATTTCCCAAATTTATTTCATGATGAAAAATTTTGTCGTGACAACATAAAGCTCTTAAAATATGAACACCCTGAGAATAAAGTTTCACTCATTATTAAATACAATATTCCTTCTAGTTGGATAATTTGTTTCCAAGAAAAGATGTGAGCTTGCAGTGTCTTTACAAATACATACAAAAATATATCGATATAGCAGTCTGCCGTCTTCTTTCTAGAGCTCTCATCTTTCTTTCTCTCTTTCTTCATTAACAAAGGCAGCACATAGGCATACTTACCCCGGGTTATTTCTATCAATAACAAATAAGATTTTCTACATATTTTATATTTCGGTTGTGAACTTCTGATCCCCAATTTTTGTATTACAGGAATTTAAACCTTCCCAAATGTTACACACCATACAGGATTACATTAGAACATATGTATAATTACATTTGAAACAAAATGAGCTCAAAAGACCTCCTGATTGCTCTATCTTGCATCTTTTTGTTTAATCTCATGTTATTTTCTCTTGATCTAGATTTGGGGAAATGTTTTGTCCTTCACAACTTTTTCAATGTAAGCATTCCGCATTGTTTATCAATTCAGCACATTGTACCCCATAAATGCATTAGTGTACAATGCATGATTTAATAAAGAAAAAAAGAACTGTTTGTTTTTGCTATTGTTTATAAACGTTGGGACCTGCATATGTAATTATGATGATTGAGGCTCTCTAACCCAAACTGCTAAACAAGGGCAAATAAGTAACCAGGATTATATATTATATAAAGGGAAAAAAATGGCACTTAGGTTTTAAAATAGGAAATGTGTTTTGACTAGTTCACATTAAGAAAGAAGGAAGTGGCTCCGCACTTGTGGCTCAGCGGGCTAAGGTGCCAGCCATGTACACCTGAGCTGGCAGGTTCTAATCCAGCCCCAGCCCGCCAAACAACAATGAGGGCTGCAACCAAAAAATGGCTGAGCGTTGTGGTGGGTGCCTGTAGTCCCAGCAACTTAGGAGGAGGAGGCAAGAGACTCGCTTGAGCCCAGGAATTGGAGGTTGCTGTGAGCTGTGATGCCACAGCACTCTATCCAGGGTGACAGCTTGAGGCTCTGTCTCAAAAAAAAGACAAGAAAGAAGGAAGTAAGGAAGTTATTATTAAGTCAACATATTCCAGAAGAGGTCATAGAATAGAAGATAACTTCCTATCTATTTAATTTCAGAGATTTTTTTTTTTTTTTGAGACAGAATCTTACTCTGTCACCCTGGGTGGCATCATTTTAGCTCATAGCAACCTCAAACTCTTGTGTTCAAGAGATCTCTTGCTTCAGCCTCCCAAGTAGCTGGGACTACAGGCCCCTGCCATGACACCTAGTAACTTTTTCTATTTTTAATAGAGACTGGGTCTTGCTCTTACTCAGGCTGGTCTCCAACTCCTGAGCTCAATCAATCCACCTACCTCAGCTGCTCAGAGTGCTAGGATTATGGGTGTGAGCCACTGGTCTGGCCTTCAGAGAAAATTAAATAAACTCTAGTTATATGCATTGAAATTTTGGGGGGGTTGGGGGACAGAATCTCATCATGTCACCCTCGGTAGAGTACCGTAGCTTCACAGCTCACAGCAACCTCAACCTCTTGGGCTTAAGCAATTCACTTGCCTCAGCCTCCCAAGTAGCTGGGACCACAGGTGCCTGCCACAGTGCTGGCTATTTTTTGGTTGTAGTTGTCATTGTTGTTTGGCAGGCCAGGGCTTGGGTTCAAACACACCAGCTCTGGTGTATGTGGCTAATGCCCTAGTTGTTGAGCTACAGGCACTGAGCCATTGGAATTTTTTTTTTATCATATATTTTAGTGACAGAGTAAAGTCTTCCTTCTTCCTTATATAGTGAAAAAAAAACAAAACAAAAAACATTATGGCTCGCCGCCTGTGGCTCAACGGGCTAAGGCGCCAGTCAGGTACAACTGAGCTGGCGGTTTCAAATCCAGCCCGGGCCAGCCAAACAACAATGACAGCTGCAACCAAAAAATGGCCGGGCATTGTGGCGGGTGCCTGTAGTCCCAGCTACTTGGGAGGTGGAGGCAGGAGACTCGCTTGAGCCCAGGAATTGGAGGTTCCTGTGAGCTGTGATGCCACAGCACTCTATCCAGGGTGACAGCTTGAGGCTCTGTCTCAAAAAAAAAAAAAAACATTATAAACATGTCTAGTTGGAGGGACTATCCTAAAGTAGTATACTCCCAGTCTTATTTTCTTATTAGCATATCCCCAGGCTGCCAGGTTGGACCTAAAAAGGAAGTCTGTGTGTCACTATGACACACAAACTTACTTAGCATTTTTATGGTATAGAAATACCATTCTGCAAAAGAAGCTATTCATAAATAACATGGATGGGTGACTTATGAAAGCAAATTCAAATGAGAGGGACTCCAAAAAAGAAACAAGTGACCATCAACTCATTTGTAATTGACATCTTAAAAAAAGGCATGAGAAACAATGTCATTAATGGAAAAAGACTGCAATGGGACAAGAATCAATTCTGAAATTGATCATCTCTAAAAGGGGTACAGCCAGGCATTGTGTTTCCCTGATGTGATATAATACAAAGTGTACAGTGCCAGCTGTGAAGTACAGTTGCCAAGATTATAACCTAACTTCTAATTTACAGGAAATATGGCAGACAGAAAAATAATTTCAGGTACACCCAAAGGAGACAATATAAGATAAATCCTGAATGTAGGCCATAGAAGACAAATGATGTGATTTCTTAAATATGCCAAGGCAGAAATAAAAAGAGGAAGGACAATGAACAAGATTACAAAAGGAACTTACTTGAAATCTGTTCAAATCAAATATAAAAATTTATCTTGAGGACAATTGGGAAAAATTGAAAATAGACTTGGCATTAGAGTATGTTATCGTACATTTGTTAATCTTGATGGTGAGAGAATAGTTTTATTGCTATATTAGAAAATGTACTTAGAGTTTTTACAGATGAAATAAAAATATTTAGAGTTAACATGTATTTGAATTACCAATATCTTTATTAAAATAGAGACATTTCACAATAATTGAATGGTTGAAAAAGGTAAAGCATATACAATGAGATGATGATAGTTAAATCTAGAAATTCATGATTGAATGTTCATAATTCTGTTCTCTCTGCTTGTATGCGATCTGTGTTATCAAGTTTTAGATGATAGGCAAGGAAGAAAGAGAGCCAGCCAAAAGTTAACGTATGTACATCACCAATTGTGATTGCATCCCTGCCTCAGAGATTGAAGAGCTGAAAACGTATGTATGCTTAGAATCAGTGAAATTTGGTATTTTTGGAATGTTTCATAAAAAAAGAGAAAAAAAGCAGAAATGAGTTTTTGAAAGTTAGCAAATATGTGTAAGTGGTAGAGGTGCAGTGGGGGTTAGAAGAATGAATGATCTTGAACCTTTTTTTTGAGACCAAGCCTCAGGCTGTCACCCTGGATAGAGTGCTGTGGCATCACAGCTCACAGCAACCTCCAATTCCTGTGCTCAAGCCATTCTCCTGCCTCTGCCACCCAAGTAGCTGGGACTACAGGCGCCCCTCACTACGCCTGGCCATTTTTTGGTTGCAGCCATCACTGTTGTTAGGCAGGCCCGGGCTGGATTCGAACCTGCCAGCTCAGGGATACATGGCTGGCGCCTTAGCACGTTGAGCCACAGGCGCCGAGCCTGATCTTGAACCTTTTGAATGAGACTCCTCCTGGTAAAGTGGGTAATTGTGCCCATGCCTAAAGGAGAAGGCAGGTTAAATCATCAAGTATTCTGGTTTGTGTACTTACCTGGAGAACCAAGAGAAGGGGCACCGTCCATCAGAGCTCACTGTGGGGCTTGGGAGGCACTTGGGAATTCCAATCCTGGCAAAACATGGTCTGTAGTGCCCAGGCTCCTATATTCTGGGGGAGGAAAAGACCCAAGATAAGAAGTAACTTTTTCTGGATAGGATCCAAAAATTTAGTAAGGGAGGAAGTATAACAAAGTAACTCAAAATATGAATCTAGTTTTTTTTTTTTTTTTAGAGACAGAGTCTCACTATGTTCCCCTAGGTAGAGTGCCGTGGCATCACACAGCTCACAGCAACCTCCAACTCCTGGGCTTAGGTGATTCTCTTGCCTCAGCCTCCTGAGTAGCTGGGACTACAGGCACCCGTCTCAACGCCCACCTATTTTTTTTGTTGCAATTTGACCAGGGCTGGGTTTGAACCCCCCACCTTTGGTATATGGAGCTGCCACCCTCCTTGCTGAGCCATAGGCACCACCTGAATCTAGTTTTTTTTTTCTTTGTCCCAGGGTGACAGCTTGTGGCTGTGTCTCAAAAAAAAAAAAAAAATTAGTTTCAAAATTCATGGCTTTGCTGGAGTTTTTATCCAGGGATAGGGTAACATTATCCCTACTGGATGAAGTTTTGAGTGGAAAAGCAGACAAAACTAACATTGTTTTATTTTGTAAAGAATTGTGCTTTTCTGGTATGTGGTTATATGTGATAACTGCTCTATCATAATCTGGAAGAAAGTCCCAATCTGCTCTTTTCAGAAGTGGGTCCAATTGGACACAGGACAGTGCCCAGTCAGACCCTGGGGTGGCTGGTTGACTTTCTCCAAGGCGAGTTTATGTTCTCAGGTTGCATTCACTGGACCAACAAAGTCAGCTGGGATCCCGATGGAGCTGAAATTTCTTCCTTTGCTCTCCATCCATAGGCCTTTCTGGGGGACTTTAGAATTTAATTTCTAAATGGGGTTCAGGGGTAATGGGGTTAATGCCCTAGTAATCTTGTGTGTCTCTTAACTCTCACAACCTGAAAGGTGGGGCATTAAACCAGGGACCAAGCACAGGACTGACATAATCTTTGAGACTCGGAAGCTACAGAAAAGCCACCTGAGGGTAGCCTCCACAGGGAAGATCAACTTTCTCCAGGCATCAAGAGCTTACTACCTGAGACTGAGCAGGATAAACGATTAGCAAGAACTGAAATTTCTTTGGGCACTTTATTTGGTAAGAAAAAATAATTATTTTAGGATTGAATTATTTTAGGTTTTGGTTTCTTTTGTCTTTAGCCTCCAGAGAATTTTAATCTTCAGGCTATAACACTACCCTAGGAATTTTATAATGTTAATTTTTTTTTTTTTCAGTTTTTGGCTGGGGCCAGGTTTGAACCCGCCACTCCTGGTATATGGGGCCGGTGCCATACTCCTTGAGCCACAGGCACCACCCCTAATGTTAAAATCTCTGTTGTTGGCTTTTATTGTTCGACTGTTTTCATGGAGACAACGTACAATTGATAATTTAAAAATCTATGACTTTTTTCTACATATAGAAGATAAACAAGGCAGCTTGTGAAAAGATGGGGAGTAGGCGGCTCCTGTGGCTCAGCAAGCAGGGCGCTGGCCCCATATACCGAAGGTGCCGGGTTCAATCCCGTCCTCGGGGCCGAACTGCAAAACAAAAAAATAGCCGGGCGCTGTGGCGGGCGCCTGTAGTCCCAGCCACTCGGGTGGGTTTGGCAATATAATCCCTTAACCCCAATAGGTGGTGGTTGGTGTTAGCAGTTTTCCGCCACGGCACTCTACCCAGGGCGTTAAAGTGAGACTCTTTAACTACAAAAAAAAAAAAAAAAAAAAAAATGTGTTTTTATAAATTGCGTGTAGTCAAAATGCTCAATGTTTATATGAAGTCTCCAGTTAGTACACAGTAATGTCCTAGGCTTTCACATTCACGAGTCACTTACCCACAGCAACTTCCAGTCCTATAATTTCTATTCATGTAAGCATACAGGTGTATGTATGTTACCATTTTTAAACATTTGATAGCATATTTTTACTGTATTATACACAAATACTTACCATTGTTGTTATAACTGCCGACAGTATTTAGTATAGTAACATGTGCAGGTTTGTAGCCTGAGAGCAATAGACTATATATACCACACAGCCTAGGTTTTGTAGTAGGCTAGACCATCTAGGTTTGTGTAAGCATAGTGCATGGTATTCACATGACAGTATTACCTAAGAACACATTTTTCAAAATGTATCCTCGTTGTTAAGCAATGAATGACTATATATGAAAATTGCATTCCTTTTTTCAAATAGGTTATATAACATCAACTGAAATTATTTTATTTTACCTAGAGAAATAGATTTTTGTTTTAGTTTTTTTGAGATAGAGTCTCAATTTTTAATCTTCACATCATAGCATCACAGATCACAGCAACCTCAAACTCTTGGGCTCAAGCAATTCTCTTGCCTTAGCCTCCCAAGTAGTTGGGATTACAGGCACCCGGCACAACACCTGGCTATTTCTAGAGACAAGGTCCCACTCTGGCTCTGCATGGTCTCTAACCTATGAGCTGAGGCAATCCACCTGCCTTGGGGCCTCCCAGAGTGCTAGGATTACAGGCGTGAACCACCACACCAGGCCTTACATGGTTTTTTAAATGAAAATGATTTTTGAAACAAAACTCAGGTTCCACTTAACAATTTTGGTCAGAATGAAACAGTAAATGAATAGCTGAGAGCGTCTATTTATTTTCTAAGTATTTTTCTCTTGCTCTAATGAAAACTTTCTCCAAAAATAAATGTCCTCAAAAATTTCCCCCAAAGGAAACCTCTTCAAGTATAACAAAATTTAATCTAGAAACATGACATAATACTCTTAAAAGCACTTCTAAAATTGGAAACTCAATTTTTGTTCCATTTTATGTCTTTAGGTATAGAACAGTGAAAACATTTCCACATCTTTTGAATCTTAAACACAAAATATGCTCAGAATTGAGAGAAATTTTCAACATGGAAAGAAATGAAAGCTAACAGTACTATCAGGGATGCTGCATTAAGAAGCACTGCACTCTCAAGAGAACATTTACCAAATAAACATTGTTTTATTTCCTATTTTGGTATAATGAAAGAAAAACTGAAAAATCACCTTAAATGAAGCATTTATATTATCATGTATATATGTTTATTATTCTCCTGCCCCCTAAATATTAAAATATATAAGTAAATTTGATTAGTGATTAAGATCACTTGATTTTAAATCATAGAAAACAGATTTGCATTTTTTTCTAGTTTTACCCACCTGTCTTGTCTTTGCTGATGTTTCAATAAAAGGAATTCCATAACTTCTTGCTAAATCCTGAGCCTGTTTTGTGTCTACTGTTCTAGAAGGCAAATCACATTTGTTTCCTACTAGGACCATAGGTACATCTTCAGAGTCTTTAACTCTTTTAATTTGTTCTCTGAGGAAAAAAAATAAAATATGGCAGAGACATTAGTAATATAAATATATTTCAAAAACTGCATTTTTATTTTATAAAATTTGGCTAAAGGAAGACAATATAATTCCTAATTTCCACCATACCAAAGTTTCCTTGTTTCTCCTTCTATTTATTTCCCCCCCTTAAACAGAAACCTTGTATATTTCCTAAGAGATAAAATACCTAGAAGTATGATAAACTACAATCTAGTTAAGGTTCATATATAGTTAGATCATAATGATAAAACAGAAAATACTGCAAAAGTGTAGACCCAGAGTTCTACGCCTAATTTTAAAAACTATAATATCACAAACATGTTACATATGTGGTTAAATATACATGTATAAAAAATATTTTTGGCAGGTGCAGTGGCTCATACCTGTAGTCCTAGTACTCTGGGAGGCCAAAGTGGGCAGAAAGCCTTAACTTATGAGTTCAAGACCAACCTGAGCCAGAGTGAACCCCCGCCTCTAAAAACAGCCGGGCACTGTGGTGGATGCCTATAGGCAAGGAGCCTGAGGCAAGAGAATGGCTTGAGCCTATGAGTTTGGAGTTGCTATGAGCTACAATGCCACAGCACTCCACCGGGGGCAACAAAGTGAGACTCTGTCTCTAAAAAATAAATTTTAAAAAAATATTTTACAAAAATCTAAAGTATAGCACCACATGACTTTCACATTGCTTTCTCAAAAAAGTGACAAGTGGAAAGATTTTGATTTCTAGGTGGACAACACTGAAGCTACCACAGTTTATTCCATTAAAATCCTTTCTCCTTGTTGCTAATTTTCAATATTAGATACCACAAATCCTAAATTGGGGTAAAATTATATTCTTCCTAATTGTAGGTAGTTTTCAAAGATGTAATATGGAATAAAGAGCACAGCAGACAACAGAGTCAGAACTGGTTTAAATTCCCAGTTCCTCTACTTATTAGCTGGGAAAACATGGATAAGTTAATAAATTTCATCCATTTACTACCCTATAAAAATTTACCACTACCCTCATCCAGATTTCTTTTCTCTAGTACTACAGTATACAGTAAGTATGTTCTTAAATAAAATAGTTAATTTTTTAACTCTGCTAACTCACTGTTACATGACGTAACCAGTGAGTGAAGTATTTAATATGAGTTTTGTGAAAACTGCAAACCTTCTAAGAAACAGAATATAAACATATGTAATATAATGATTATTTTAAACTATCAGTTTTATGCAGATTTGTCAGATGTTTTTTATATCTGTAACTGCTCTAATTTTTCAATTATTTACAACTTCTGAGTTGTTCATCCAGTACAAAAAAATCCCACCCTAGGTATATGTGATTTTCTTTCTTTCTTTCTTTTTTTTAGAGACAGAATCTCACTCTGTGCCCTGGCATCATAGCTCAAAGTAACCTCAAATTCTTAGGCTCAAGTGTTCCCCCTTACCTCCGCCTCCCAAGCAGCTGGGACTATAGGCACCTGCCACAATGCCTGGCTAGTTTTTTCTATTTTTAATAGAGACAGGAGTCTGGCTATTGCTCAGGCTGTTTGAACTCCTGAGCTCAGAGGATCTACCCACTTCAGCCTCCCAGACTGCTAGGATTACAGTAAGCCACCGCACCTGGCCTACGTGATTATTCTTAAAACTATTCAAGTGATACCACCTCAAATCACCTTTTCATGTTTTTGTTTATAGTTTTCGATTTTATGATGTATATAAAAAGTTTAAAGTCTTACTTTTCTAGTGTTGTGTGGTTAAGAGTACAGAAGGTTTTGGAGTCCAACAGGTCTAGATTTCAATCTCAGTACCACCATTATCTATGCAATCTGGAACAAATTACTCAATTGTTCTAACCCCTATGGATTTCATTTCTAAAACATGAATATTACCTCATAAATTATTTTAAAATTTGAACTAGATAATATATGCACAGCAGTTAGCAAGGACTCAATAAATTGAAAACTGTATTACTCTTCAATGTCAATTTACTATATTCAACTTAAACCCACCTATAATGGTGAATATCTTCAAATGATTTAGTATTATTTATGGCAAATACACAAAGAAAGCCCTCCCCAGTCCTCATGTACTGGTCCCTCATTGCACTGTACTCTTCTTGACCTGCTGTGTCGAGAATGTCCAAGAGACAAGTTTCTCCATCAATTACTACTTGCTTCCTGTAGGAATCCTAAGAAAGGAGAAACACAGTCTGGATTATTATAGTGCACCTTTTCCTTTTAAAAAGGTGTTACATGCAACTCAACAACAAAAAGACAATCTAAATAAAAAATGAGCAAAGGACTTGAGGAGACATTTCTCCAAAGATAAAAAGCTGGTTAATAAGAACACAAAAAGATTCTCAATATCATCAGTCATTAGGGAAATGAAAATCAAAATCATGAGATACCACCTCACACCCATTACAGTGGCCAAGAAAATATGTGCTGATGAAGATGTGGAGAAACCGAAATCCTGTCCTTTGCTGTTATGGGATGTAAAATGGTGCTGCCATCATGAAAACAGTTGGGCAAGTACCTCAAAAGTTATACAGAGATTTACCGTAAGATTCAGCAATTCTATTCCTACGTAAGTAACCAAAAGAACTGAAAACAAAGACTCTAAACAGATACTTGCACATCAATGTTCATCGCAGCACTATTTATGACAGCCAAAATATAGCTAAGTGTCCATTAATGAATTGATAAACAAAATATAGGATATACATACAATGAAACACTATTCATCATAAAAAAGGATTAAATTCTGATACGGGCTGAGCATCTCTAATCTGAATATCCGAAATCCAAAATGCTCCAAAATCTGAAACTATCTAAACACCATGATACTCAAAGAAAATGACCATCAAGCATTTCTGATTTCAGAGTTTTAAATTAATAATGCTGAGCCGGTTAAGCATTTGCAAATATTTCAAAATCCAAAACACTTCTGGTCCTAAGCATTTGGATAGGGATACTCAATCTGGACATGCTACAATATGGAGAAATCCTGAAAACATTATACTAAATGAAGTAAACCAGACATAAAAGACACACAGCACATGATCCCACTTATATGAGGTATCTATAATAGGCAAATTCACAGAGACAAAAATTAGAGAAGTTACCAAGGACAAGGGAAGGGAGGATGGGGAAGTTATTATTTATTGGATATGGAGTTTCAGTTTGAGAAGATCAAAAAAGTTCTGAAAATAGTGCTAGTGATTACACAAAATTGTGATGGCTGCACATAATGAAAGTACTAATGATGATGACTTGTACGCTTAAAAATAACTGCAATAAGGCAGTACCTGTGGCTCAGTGGGTAGGGTGCTGGCCCCATATACTGATGGTGGTGGGTTCAAACCCAACCCCGGCCAAACTGCAACAAAAAAATAGCCAGGCCTTGTGGCAAGTGCCTGTAGTCCCAGCTACTTGGGAGGCTGAGGCAAGAGAACTGCCTAAGCCCAGGAGTTAGAGGTTGCTGTGAGCAGTGTGATGCCACCGTACTCTACCAAGGGCGATAGTAAAACTCTGTCTCTACAAAATAAATAAATAAATAAATAAATAACTGCAATAGTATTTTTTTATGTTCTGCATGTTTTATCACAAAAAAGATTTTTTTCAGTGTTATAGAGAGATATTCAAGAGTACATATTAGTGATTAAAAAGTACCTATAAAGAAAAACACTGTAGGCTCGGCACCTGTGGCTCAACCGGCTAAGGCACCAGCCACGTACACCTAAGCTGGCGGGTTCGAATCCAGCCGGGGCCCGCCAAACAACAATGACAGCTGCAACCAAAAAATGACCGGGCATTGTGGCGAGCACCTGTAGTCCCAGCTACTTGGGAGGTGGAGGCAAGAGACTCGCTTGAGCCCAGGAATTGGAGGTTGCTGTGAGCTGTGATGCCACAGTACTCTATCCAGGGTGACAGCTTGAGGCTCTGTCTCAAAAAAAAAAAAAAAAAGAAAGAAAAACACTGTAATTACAAAAATGGGATAGCTTTACCAACTCTGTTATTCAGATGACTTAGATGAAAAAACCAATCAACTTACAAATAATTTTCATGCACCTATTTCATTTATAGCCAAAGGAATACACAGGAAAATAGTCAATATTCAAGATTCTACTGCCCTCATCCACTTGTTTAAAAAAAAGCCCTAGAAGCAATATCTAACAGACAGATGGATACTACAAAGAGCGAGACTATGTTATCTGCAAATTCTAAGGGGCCTCTATGAAAAAGAGTTGTTTTTGTTTTGGTTTTTTTTGACACAGTCTCACTCTGTTGCTCTGGGTAGTGCCCTGGTGTCAAAGCTCATGGCAATCTCAAACTCTTGGTCTTGGGCAATCCTCTTGCCTCAGTCACCCCAGTAGCTAAGACTATATGTGTGTGCCACTATGCCTGGCTAGTTTTTTTACTTTTAGTAGAGACAGGGTCTCACTCTTACTCAGACTGGTCTTGAATTCCTGAGCTCAAGCAATCCACCTGCCCTGGCTTCCTAAACTGCTAGGAATATGGACATGAGCCACTGTGTCCAGCAGGGGTAGAGAAAGAGATTTTAAAGAGATAATGCAAGTACAAGATTGAGTAAAAGGAAGGGAATGGGTAACTTCAACAGAATCTTGAAATAAAAACAAGATATTCCTCTGACTTTTGAGTTATCCTTATGCCTAAGCTCTTACTTCCTCTGCCTAGGCTTCAAAAAGTAAGGAAAGAGGATAGTACAATGTGAAGCCATGGAACACGAGGCAGGGCTGACAATGGGTATAAAATATTAGCAGAAAGAAATTATTTCTTATTGTTTTACACTGTGATACAAAAGTGCCCTGAGTTCATGAATTACTTTATAGATCATTCTATCAATTAGAGAGAAAAAAATGGTCGTTTAATTAAATGCGTTTTTAGTAAAATGTTTGAAAAATGTTTATAAGAATACAAAGATAAATATGTAGCATGACCCCAATAAAACGTGTACATATTTTGTACAAATATATCTGTACTTGTATTTTAAAAATGGAAGCATATATATAAAAATGTTAATGAAGGCTATCTTTTGATGACAATAATTTAAGAGATATTTATCTCGTTTATC
Source organism: Arctocebus calabarensis (assembly GCA_963573935.1). Taxonomy (NCBI): domain Eukaryota; kingdom Metazoa; phylum Chordata; class Mammalia; order Primates; family Lorisidae; genus Arctocebus; species Arctocebus calabarensis. The sequence continues at coordinate 2,305 of CAUYON010094200.1, read as the reverse complement.
ACTTTTTTTGAGTACTAGATGCTATATTAAAATGTATTTCTGGCTCAGCGCCTGTGGCTCAGCAGGTTAAGGCACCAGCCACGTACACCTGAGCTGGTGGGTTCAAATCCAGCCCCTGGATTTGGAAAAAAAAAAAAAAAATGTATTTCTTACTTTGGCTTTCAATTTTAAAGTGTAAAAACTACTACATTACACTATGATTTCTTTCTTATCTTTTAAAACATATTATATTTTCCACATTGCCTATAAACCATTATCTCATCAGTTAGAAAAAAGGATGAATGTTTATTCCTTAAATAAGAAGCTCTTTAATAAAGATTTGAACATTTGGTTGACATTTTATTATTTTAGCCTATTCCTTTAATTAACTGGTTGAAAGAACTCTTGTAAGGTATAAATTGAAAACAATTATTTTAGAATAATAAAGAAGCAGCAGGAATTGGAAGTATAGTGTCTTAGAGTCAATCTATTACTTAGATGTAGCTCTAGAGCATGTAAAAACTGGGCACAGACTTTTCCTTATCCTATTACTGTCACCTCGCACCCTTAACTGATTAATACAGGTCCAGTCTCCCTCTGCCAAAAATCCAAAATCCAAAAATACTTCTAGTCCCAAGCATTTCGGATTAGGAAATACTTGACCTATAATAGTTTTTGCACGTATTTCCTATTTCCACAATGGCTTTCCCCACCAAAGGGACTAAGAAACTGAGAAAGTAGTCCCTATTCACTGATACATCTCATTTCCTTTATCCTTTCCCTTTCGGGTCCTTAAAACATTAACAGCAAAGTTCTGAGCCACATTCGATTATTTAGAAAAATATCCACAACTTACTGATAAACAGTATTTCTGGGGAGAAATAATAGGTATATGTTAAAAATTCCTAACTTCCAAAGTTAACTAGAATCCTTTTTCTTAGAAGCATAGTCTTTGAGCTATAAAGCAGTGCAACTTACTAAAAACTAAAGAACAAAAGTGTTAAATGATGAAGTATGATCTAGTAAAAATAATATATAATAAAGATTTTTTTCTAAATTGTGGTTAGCTGCAAGGAAAGGAATACCCTCAGTATAGGTAGAGGATTGGTTCTAGGAAATACCCTCCTCCATTTCAAAATTTACACTTACACGTGTCCTGCAGTTGACCCTAGGAACCCAACAATAGGAAAAGTTGGCTCTCCATATACATGGGGCCTGTGTTTAGCTGAAAAATATCCCCCTATTAAATAGACCTGCACAGTTCAAACCCATGTTGTTCAAGGGTCAACTATAATGTGAGGGTGGAAAAAAGTAATTATGCATCAATGCAGAATTTTTCCAGGCTCGGCACCTGTGGCTCAACGGGCTAAGGCACCAGCCATGTACACCTGAGCTGGTGGGTTCAAATCCAGCCTGGGCCCGCCAAACAACAATGACGGCTGCAACCAAAAAGTGGCCAGGTATTGTGGTTGTTGCATGTAGTCCCACTACTTGGGAGGTGGAGGCAAGAGACTCGCTTGAGCCCAGGAATTGGAGGATGCTGTGAGCTGTGCTGCCACAGCACTCTATCCAGGGTGATAGCTTAGGGCTCTGTCTCAAAAAAAAAAAGAATTTTTCCAAAGATTACGTATTGACCACAAGCCAAATCTTGCCCACTGCTCTTATATGGCCAATGAGCTAAAAATAATTTTTCAATTTTTAAATGGTTGTGTAAAAAAAAAAAAAGATTATGTGACAAAGACACAAAGACCCAAATGACACTTTACCAAAGTTTGCCAACTCCCTTTCTAGCTGTAAGCTAACAGAATAACTTCACAAATTTGAAGTATTCTTGACACATGCTATTTATTACCTTCATATTAAAAAAAAAAAAAACATCACTTTGAGAAAGTACTGTTATCAAAGCCTGATCAATTTAAAAACAGAGATTCCACAATGAAACCTAGTTAATGATGAAACAAAGAAAAAGATCAAGACTTAAAATTTTCTTTTTATTTTATAATTAATTTGGTTGAGTTTAATTCTTTCATCTTTTTTTTTTTTTTGAGACAGAGTCTCACCTTGCCACCCTTGGTGGAGTGCCATGGTGTTGTAGCTCATAGCAACCTCAAACTCTTGGGTTTAAGTGACCCTCTTGCTTCAGCCTCTCCAGTAGCTGGGACTACAGGCACCCACCACACCTGGCTACTTTTTTTTTTTTTTTTTGAGACAGAGCCTCAAGCTGTCACCCTGGATAGAGTGCCATGGCATCACAGCTCATAGCAACCTCCAATTCCTGGGCTCAAGCGAGTCTCTTGCCTCTGCCTCCCAAGTAGCTGGGACTACA
>CAUYON010094199.1:0-23980 GCA_963573935.1 Arctocebus calabarensis | reverse complement strand
TCAAGCAATTCTCTTGCCTCAGCTTCCCTAGTAGCTGGGACTACAGGTGCCCACTACAATGCCTGGCTATTTTTTTGTTGTTGTTGCAGTTGTCATTATTGTTTGGCAGGCCTAGGCTGGGTTCAAACCCGCCAGCCCTGATTTATGTGGCTGGTGCCCTAACCACTGAGCACTACAGGGGCTGAGCACCCCCCTTTCCTTTTTGATCTGCTCCTCCATACTACACTTGCTTCCACCCTGGTCTCTTACTCTTGCCAGAGTAATTACCTTTAGAAATTCAGTTCTTAGCAGCCTAATTCAGGTCGCACCGTCACCCTTACAAATTTGATAGCTACTTATAGGGGGAGCCAATTTTTCAAATACTTACAGATAACCCTCCTCTAACCCTAGCTTCTGAAATAAGTCGACAGGCCTCTCTTCTTGTGGGTAATGGCAATATACTTAGAAAATGAATAGATTTTGATCTCGAGAATGAAAATTTACCCAGATGTCAAAGCCCAGAGCACAGACTTCAGACACCTTCACATTATTCACAGCCTCTGTCCTGAATTGCTCTCTGACCCGCCTTGCACTCTACCTCTTGGCCTCCTTTTAATCTTTTTGGCTTCTGACCTCATGACTCATTTTCCCCACTCACAATCTTGCCTTGTATCTGATTCTTGCTACAGCTTCTGTGTGTTTGAGCTATCTGATTTCCCCTGCAAAAATGATTCCAATTCTTCCTCTTGCTGCACTTGACTGCCCTGGATAAACACCTTACTCAGTTCTCCAAACTCATGCACAGGACCCTAGCACTCTGCTCCAAACTTATATAGCTCTTATTCGTCGAATTCATTTAACACTATATAGAGACTTATAATACAATATTTTCTCATTCCTTCATTCTATAGATATCGAGCACTTCTCATGTTCATGGTATGCTGAGAATACACAAATAAAGTTATTCTGCAGGGCAGCATTGGAGACTTCGTTAGAACTTTTGATGAAGAAAGTGCTCTATATCTGTGCTGTTCAATTTGGTAGCCATTAGCCACCTGTGCCTGTTAAGCACTTGAAATGTGCCTAGTTCAACTGAGGAGCTGAAATTTAAATTTTATTAAATTTTAACTAATTAAAATTAAAATTTAAATACGTACATGTTATTAATATCTAGGAATGAACCTGCTTGGTTGAAAAGCATGTGCATTTTCAATTTTACCAGATATTGCCAAATGTTTTCCAAAATGGTTGTGTGTGTTCCTCCTGAAATGGAAAAATAACTTAAATATCTATAAGAATGAAAAAGATCAACAAATTATGATTATACACATATGATGGAATACTATATAACAATCAAAATGACAGAAAACGAAGTATAACACAGATAAACTTTAAGACGTAACGTTGAATGAAAACACCAAGCTGTAGAATGATGCGTTTCATATCATTTACATAGGGTTGAAAAACATATAACACAATACTCTGTATTTGCCTGGGCACAGTGGCTCATGCCTGTAATCCTTGCACTCTGGGAGGCTGAGGTGGGTGGATCACTTGAGCTCAGGAATTCGACAGCAGCCTGAGCAACAGCGAGACCCTGTCTCTAAAAGTAGCCAGGTATTGTGGCAGGTGCTGTAGTGGTGTAGTCCCAGCTACTCGAAAGGCTGAGGCAAAAGGATTACTTGAGCCCAAGGGTTTGAGGTTGCTGTGAGCTATGATAAAGCCCTAGCACTCTACCCCAGGGTGATAGAGCGAGACTCTATCTCAAAACAGAAATACTGTATATTCTTCAGGAATGTAGTAAAAGTATATGACATGCATGAGAATGACAAATATCTGAAAGGCTTCATTAAAAAAATAAAGTTCTCTGCCTTTCAGGGACTAATACTCTATTAGTAGGGGGTATGGACACAAGGGCAGGTCAAACTTATATATTTACACAAATAACTGTACTTTATAAAGGCCATGAGAAGAAAAAATGTTTTACAGGGGAGAAAGCTTATACTGTAAGGACTCTCATGTATATGTCTGCATATATAATAAAGATTTTGACAATTTAATGATCATGGTTTGGCTTGTGTGCAGTGTTTCAGACATAATAGCCAGTACTTTCTGTGTTCTATGGTTTCTAAGATTTACTGAGTCATTTGATAAGGGTTTGATCTGAGCTCTCTGCCATTGGACCTACATAACATCCATTGGTCTGTGTCTTAGTCACTGTGGTATGAAACAGTGTCTTACAGGTAAATAATAACATTTACTCAAGTTGTACTCTCCACCTGGAAATTACCACATTCTCTATCCTACCCAAAGCTTCTAATTGAAGATTCAGCTCTAATGTCACCTCTTTTGGAAACCCTTTCCTAACTCACCAAGACAAAATTAATTACCCCTACCACTGAATAATATTTCTTCTCCCTGACAAAATGGCAGTGACTCTCAGCAATGCATTTAACTCTTCCATTTAAGAGTTGTACTAGATTATATAAAGAATCCCAGACGACCCAGTAATGCATCCACCAAACTCTGAGAATTTGATGAATCAAAGTAAAACACGTTAGGTAATTCCAGAGATGCAAAGTCACCTTAATAGAGACAACAGAGGTTCCAGGCTGACAGCCAGTCCAGACAGTAACCCAACCAATGTTATCATATCCAAAGAAAGAGAAAGTCCATTGGGAGGAAGAAGGTCAGTAGGAAATACTGAAAATTGGGATTTTCAAAAGGAAATCCTCAACATAGCAGCACTGCCAAGGCTAAGAACAACCTCTGGCTCAAGAAACCTACTTTCTATTCACTGAGATCATCATGTCCCCCTTCTGAAGATGGATTGGCTACCAGAAAATATTAAGATTATACAGTGGCACCTGTGGCTCAAGGAGTGGGGCCCCATATACCAGAGGTGGTTGGTTCAAACCTGGCCCCGGCCCCCCTCCCCCACAAAAAGATTATACAACCAACTCCCTTCACAGGGTTGCCATATGCATCAAACAACCTTCCTGTTATCTTTTGGCTTCTCACATGGATTTTCCTACAGGCAGAAGACTTGCTCATGTGATCATCTCATTCTTAGAAGTTATTTTTTCATATGCGAAATCAATAAATTAGTATTCTAGTCTAGGTGTCTACCTCTTGTGACCTTAGCTATTGTAGGCCTGTCCTAAAAATAAAATAGTCCCTAATACCTCTGTTATGGTAAAATTAAGTTCTTAAGTAGACAAAGCTTAGAGCCAGACTCAGAAATGTGAGGAACTAAGTAAGGGGACACCCAAAGAGCCAAGTATCCTTCCTCTGAGAACACTCCTAAGCTACCCCTTTTGAACCAAAAATACACTGTTGGATGAGTAGTGACAGCAATGGAACATTCTATGGATAATTTTAAGAGAGAACTCTTATTGGACGGGTGTGTCTTATATCCATATTTGGAAACAAGGTTTTCAAGGGCAATATCTTTTTTGTATGTTTCTTTATTGAGACAGAGTCTCACTATGTCACCCTCAGTAGAGTGTTATGGCATCACAGCTCACAGCAACCTCAAACTCTTGGGCTTAAGTGATTCTCTTTGCCTCAGCCTCCCAAGTAGCTGGGACTACAGGTGCCTGCCACAACTCCCGGCTATAGGGTAGGTATCTTTTACCAAATTCTTTGGGTTTGCAATTGAGCAGAGCATAGTACTTGGGTAGGTAGCAATCCAAGAAGTATTTATTGAATGCAACTTTTAGTCTACATGCCCTCTAAATAGTAGAATTAGAGAGCTGTATGAAGCTAGTTTAAGGGTAAGAGAAGAGATTCTGTATATTTATTCAAACATGGATTTGTGAGTGTCTGATATGTGTCTGACATTGTTTTATATACACTGGGGGTATACATTAGAAAACAATAGAGACATGACTCTTGGCCTCATGGAACTTACATGATTCACAGAGTTGTTCCAAGTGACCAACATAAGAAAGGTGCTAAGCAGTGTTTTGGCTTATATGCAGATGAGCAGTTAGGTTTTTATTAATCTAAAAATTTATAGATTATAATAAATACTATGAAATAAAAGAAAAGAGCACTATGACAAAGATTAATGGGAAAGCCGAAATAGATGAGTATTCAGGGATGGTCAGCCTCCCTAAGTAATGTTGTTTAAGCTTAGAACTGAAGTAATAGCCACAGAAACAAATGAGAATAACAGCACTGTAAACAAAGGAAATAAGCAATATGCAAATCCTGAGTTGAGGAAGATTCTGGTACAGCTGAGGAAATGAAAGTATGATCAAAATGTAATAAGCAAGGGAAAAGATAGGCTGAGTTGAGGCTAGAGATTGGAGCAGAACCAGACTACACAGAATTTTGTGGGCCATCCTGAGCATTAAGGGAGGCAGAGCGGAAGGGTTTTAAGCAATGGCATTAATTTGAGCAGATCTGCATTTCAAAAAGATCATTTTAACTGCCTTGCAGAGAATACACTAGAAGAGGACAGCGGATACAGAGAGACCATTAGGAGGATGTTGTAATACTTCAAGATGATGTAGCTAGAGATGATGGTGGCCTGGAATAGTGAGCAGGGACAGAGAGACAAGGACAGTTTAGAGAAATGTAAGATGAGATTAAAACAACAGGCTGGGCGAGGTGGCTCACACCTGTAATCCTAGCACTCTGGGAGGCCGAGACGGATGGATTGCTTGAGCTCATGAGTTCGAAACCAACCTGAGCAAAAAGTAAGACCCTGTCTCTACTAAAAGTAGAAAAAACTGGAGGTTGCTATGAGCTATGACACCACGACACTCTACTGAGGGTGACAGCTTGAGACTCTGTCTCAAAACAACAGCAATAACAACAACAACAACAACAAAACAACAAAAGGATTTGCTAAAGGATTGGATAATGGAGGGGGTGGGGGAGAGGAAGGAACCAACGATGATGTGCAGATTTCTCCTTGAGCAATTGGTTGGGTGACAGAACATCCACTGAAATAGAAAACAATGGAGGAGGATAAGGTGAGTTTTTGTGGGGAGGGGAAGGGGGCAGTGCCTTTTGTTGAGTTTCACATGCTTCTGAAACATTCAAGAAGAGTTATCAAGTAGGCAACTTGGTTGTGATAATCTAATTGGTCTCCATCTCTTCTTGTCCCCCTAAAGCAGAGAGTCACCCTTTTAAAATAGAAGTTGATAATGTCTGTCCTCTGCCCCAAATGCTCCAAAAGTTCTCCATTTTACTCAGAATAAAAGCTAAAATCCTTAAAATGACCTACAAGACTCATCTATATGATCTGCCTACTCCACTTTTTAACTCTCTGACCTGCTCTACAACTTTACCCCTCATTTACTTTATTCTAGCCACACTGGCCTCTTAGCTAAAACATACTGAAGTCCCATTACAGGGCCTTTGCACTGGCTATTCCTTTTGTTTGGGATATTCTTCCTTTAAATATCCACATAGCTAATTTTCTCATTTCCTTTAAGTCTTGGGTTAGATCTCACTTCTCAAGGAAGCCCATCTTGGCCACCCTATTTAATTTTGTAACCCCCTTCTTAGCACTTTCAAAATTCCCTTACCTGGGCCAGGGGCAGTGGCTCATGCCTATAATCCTAGCACTCTGGGAGCCCACGGCAGGTGGACTGCCTGAGCACACAGGTTAAAGACCAGCCTGAGCCAGAGCAAGATCTCATCTCTAAAAATAGCTGGGTGTTGTGGCAGGCGCCTGTAGTCACAGCTACTTGGGAGGCTGAGGCAAGAGAATTACTTGAGCCCAAGCGTTTGAGGTTGCTGTGAGCTATGATGCCATGGCCCTCTACTAAGGGTAACAAAGTGAGACTCTGTCTAAACAAACAAAAAATAAACAAACAAACAAAAATCTCCCTTACCCAGCTCTTCCTTTCCTTTTTACCACAGCACCTATGGCTTTCTAGCATACTCTGTAACTTACTTATAAGTATGTATTACTTGCTTCTTCCCTTAATATAAGTGAAATAAAAGCTGTTGTCTGTTTTGTTTAGTGATGGAACCAAAGTGCCTAGAAGAGTGACTGGCATACAATAGGCACTCAACAAATATTTATTGAATGGATGAATTCAAAAGTGGGTCTGAATACAGAGCAAAGTTTGGACAAGAGATCTCAATTTTTTTTTTTTTTTTTTGAGACAGAGTCTCACTATGCCACACTTGGTAGAGTGCTGTGGCATCACAACTCATAGCAACCTCAAACTCTTGGGCATAAGCGATTCTCTTGCCTCAGTCTCCCAAGTAGTTGGGACTACAGGCACCTGCCACAATGCCCAGCTATTTTTGTTATTGTTGTTGCAGTTGTCATTGTTGTTTAGGTGGCCCGACCCGGGTTCAAACCCACCGGCTTTGGTGTATGTGGCCAACACCATAATCACTGTGCAACTAGCGCCAAGCCAAGAGATGTCAATTTTAAAGTCCCTAGTATATATGGACCACTAACCCTGGAAATGCTTAAGGTTGACTAGGACACAAAGAAAACAGAAGAGGGTTTAGGATTAAGCTCTGGGGGAATCTTTAGAGGTCAGAGGAAGCTAAGTTATTAAAGTCAAGTAGGAATGAGCATCACATACAAAGAGGCAGGAAGAGAGCAGACAACTTGGTTGAGTTGAGTACCAATGAGGAGTCCCATAAGAAGAAAGATAAGAAGTTACTATCGGAGCCCAGGTTATTCAGTGGCACACTATAGGCTCCTCATCTCTTGCCTACATCTTTGCAGTTGCTTTGCACTAACGCTCTGCCATTGGACTACTCTGTACCTTATACATCAAAACCTGATTAGTATTCCTACAATCAAGTTGTTCCAACAGACAAGTTGTTCTACTGGCAGTGTGAAAAGAACAAAAATTATAATCAGAATTGCCAACTAACAGCAATGTGTTCCTGGGTAAGACAACTAACTTCAGCTTATCCATCTAGAAAATGGGAACAAAAATATTAATAACTGCTCTGTTTCATGGAATTAGAGTGAAGCTCAAATGCAATGATAAGCATGTAACATTGGACGCTTCTCCTCTAGCAGCAGCCCCCAAATCTTGAAGGCAGGCAGGAGATATCTATCACCTTTCCACTGTTGCAGGACACATGACCTGGTTTAAGAGGGAGGGTTTAGTTCAGTCGCAGTGGCTCAGGCCTGTAATCCTAGCCTTCTGGGAGTCCGAGGCGGGTGGATTGCCTGAGCTCCCAGGTTCGAGACCAGCCTAAGCAAGATCGAGACCCCCCGTTTCTAAAAATAGCCAGGCATTGTGGTGGGTGCCTATAGTCCCAGCTGCTTGGGAGGCTGAGACAAAAGAATCACTTGAGCCCAAGAGTTTGAGGTTGCTTTGAGGGTGATAAAGTGAGACTCTGTCTCCAAAAACAAAACAAACAAACAAAAAAAAAAAACAGTGGGAGGGTTTAGATGGGGTGAGGTTATGGGTTATGGGAACTCAGGTTGAGATCAGATCCACTCTGCTTCTATAGGCCACACAGTGATTTATGGTTGCCCTCAGCTTTGCACAGGCTGTCTAGCTTACTCTCAAGCTAAGACTTATGGGTTGCTAACCCTCACCAATTTCTCTAGAGAGAAGAAAGCTAATTCTCTTTGTCTGACAGTTGTTTTTCTTTCTTTCTTTTTTTTTTTTGGACTTTAAATGAATTTTTGTAGCACCATTTTTGTGACAGTCAAAACTAGAAATTATTTTACAAAAGTATAATAAATAAAAAAGTTGGTACTGGCAGAAAAATAGACACATAGGCCAATGCAATAGAATAGAAAGCCCAGAAATGAATTCAAACATACAATGTCAACGTATTTTGACAACTTATTTTCCCCAAGAAGAGACAATGGGGAAAAGGTAGTATACTCAGTAAATGTTATAGGGAAACCTGGATTTCCACATTTAAGATAATAAAATTAGATCCTTATTTACAAAATACACCCAAAACCCCTATTAACAAAATATACTCAAAATTAACTTGATACAAATTAAAGACCTAAATGTAAGATAAGAAACCATAAAACCAGAGGACAATGACGAGAGAACATTCTTTGACATTGGAATTAGTTATATCAGTTGCTTAGATCTTTCTTTTTAAAAAAAAAATAAATCATAGCTGTGTACATTAATGCAATCATGGGGTACAATGTGCTGGTTTTATATACAATCTGAAATATTTTCATTAACTGGTTAACATAGCCTTCACCGCTAAGAAGAGGGGAAGGAAGGAGAGGGAGAGGAGAGGAGGAGGAGGAGAGGTAGAAAGAGGGTAATTGGTGGGAACACACCTATGGTGTATTTTACATGGGTACATGTTAAATCTTTCTTTTTTTTAATGTTGGGGATACATTCAAGGTACAAAGAATCAGGTAACATTGACGGCATTTGTTAGGTAAAGTCCCTCTTACCATTGTGTCCTGCCCCAAAAGGTATGTCACACACTGTGACCACCCCCCCACCCCACCCCCATCCCTCCTTCTCTCTCTGCCCTCCCCTTCCCCAACCCCCACCATGTACTAGGTCATTAATTATTGTTTCTCTTCTCTTTCCTCACTCAGAGTGTCACACAGAGGCAGAGTGGACTGCCTTTCTCCATCCCCAGAAACACTTTATAAATCTTGGCCTTGCATTGTGGCGGGTGCCTGTAGTCCCAGCTACTTGGGAGGCTGAGGTAAGAGAGAATTGCTTAAGCCCAAGAGTTTGAGGTTGCTGTGAGCTGTGACGTCACAATACTCTACCAAAGGCAACATAGTGAGACTCTGTCTCAAATAAATATATCTTGGCCTTGGGTTTTCAATTTATGCCAATATACTACTTGACTTAATATACAGCCATACATGGTAACACTTTGGAAAAGTCTGATTTAAAGGTGTTATTATTGGCTGCCTATTAGGAGTATGGTACTTTGCAGGCTGCTGTCTTAGATGACCAAGATTCATTTATCCACAAGAAGTGTACATCTCATATGAACAAAAATTATATATATATTCATGCAACAAATATTTACTGAACACCTATTATGTACTAAGTAGTGGTACAGGCCTTGGAGGATCTATCAGTGAACAAAATAGACAAAGCTCCCTGCCCTCATGTGGTTTACATTCAGTTGAGAATACAACAAACTATAATACACATATAATACAGAATAACATGTGTTAATTGCCATAAGTAAGATGGACAACTCTGTGTGTACAGACTTAGAAGTAACTGAAGAAATGATAGCACTAGTGTAAGTTTTGGAGTTGACCTGGATCCCAGATCCCCTTATCAGCCATGTGCCTTGGATAAGTGACTTAACTTTGATGAGCCTAATCTTTAAAATGAGGATAAATGATACATATCTTATAGGGCTTGGTGAGAATATGTGATAAATCATGCAAAGCAGGCCTAGAACATTTAGTTTCTTTCTCATTCTACACAAAGAACTAACTCCACCTCATCTCATTCTTTTAGGATCTATAGATCTTTGAACAAAGGGTCTGAAAAATAAGCAAAATATCTAACATCTCCAAATATCACTTTCTTTATTTGTAAACTAGGGATTAAGATAATTACTCCCCAGGGTGAAGAATTAAATAAAATGTATACAAAGCTTCTAATATAGTGCTTGGCTCAGATAAATGATCAATAAATAGTCATTGGCTTCACTTGTTCTTCTTTCTGTCTTGTCCAGCTTATCTACATAGACTCAAATGCAGTGTTGAAAAGTGACTTTAGAAACTCAGCTATCAGGTACTTAATAAAATCTACTTGGCAGGGAAACTGTATTTAAAAATGTGGCACTCATGTGCCTGGACCCATATCCACACATAAAAAGGTTCATATTCTTGTTTTTTTTTTTTTTTTTGCTGTATTTGGCCGGGGCTGGGTTTGAACCCGCCACCTCCGGCATGTGGGGCTGGTGCCCTACTCCTTTGAGCCATAGGTGCCGCCCAAAAGGTTCATATTATCTATCCCCTAGACATCTAATTGAAAAATTATCTAAGCCCACGATTCCACAATGAGTGACCTAGAAGGACTCATCATACTCCACCAAAAACCAGATAAGGCTAGTTTTTCTGGGCAAGCAAAAGAGCAGAGTGGAAGCAGAAAACTTAAGATGGACTAGGAGGGGGGGGAAAGAAGTTCCCAGTAGGTAGAAGTTGGGAACTTCAGGTAATCTAACTTTTATATATGGCTAGATAGATATGGCTGTTAATTTCTTCAGAGGTGAAAATAATATTAAGGTTATATAAAAACAAGACTCCTATTGTTTAGAGAAACACAATGAAATATTAATGACTGACATTTTAAAATGTTATGGGGTATTTTGATTTAAATTGCACTAAACTTTTAAATTTAGGAATATGACTACTTCAACAGTAATCTGGTTTGCTAGCAAAACATGCATGGATGGCCTAGTTGACACATCACAAGCATATAAATTTATTTACAAAGTTATACTCTAGCCAACGTCATTTTCCAGTTCTACTCTATTCCAATCTAAACACACACTACTAATTCAATTCATCATGACTTATTGAGCACCTACTATATGTTACAAAGGCTGAGGACTGACATTGTACCCGTAAGCTACAAGGTACACACTCAATTCAATTTAACAAACATCTGCTATTTGCAAACCACTAAAATATGACTTCTGCCCTAACATCATCTAAATCAAGGGGACAGCACTGTGGCAAGACCTGGGACAACTATCTAGGGCATTTAAAAATTGAGATTCTCAAGGTCTATTTTTGGTTAGATGGAATATTTAATTATAGAACAAAAGTTGCTGCTTATGAAATGGCCCCTCTTTCAAGAAAAAAAAAATCAAAACAAACATTACTAAATAGAATAAATATCCCTAGCCATAGAGGCATGTAAGTTTGGAATTAGAGATGAAAAGGATTTGTAGATCGGAAGGGATGTTGTTTGAGATTTGATTTGGTTGATAAATTAACTCTTGGTTGAAATGGAAAACAGAACATCCATTATCTAGACATTCAATAAACGTTCAGAGTGACTAAGGCACCAAAAAACTTGCAGTAAAATTTTGGTTTTATCCTTCCATTCCAAATTAGGCTGAAGATGAACATAAGTCACCAGTTATTTGGGGTAAAAAGGCAAGAAGCCAAAAAATGCAGGTAAGAGACGGTAGTGGGAGGAGTGCTGGGAGGTCTTAAGTTGCCTGCCATTGAAACACATCTAGCTATTAACCAAAGGTGATCCAATCAAGCAGCATGGAAGAGCAACAATAGTGAAATTGATTACACAAGCTTAACAGTCTATTATCAAAGGTAGTGATAAAATACAATTGCTTGATTTTTGTTTTCTTTTTCATGAATGTTCTGTCTACAAAAATCCATTTTACTGATTATAGTTAGTATGTACTGTATCCATTTTATCAACCCCCTAGAATAAGTCAACTCTATTCCAAAAAGCAATGTTTCTTGCAGGCTCAGATCTGCATTAAAAGTTCCGGGACAGGAATCATGTCTAACGTCAGCCCCTTGAAACACCTAAAATATTAGTTTCCACTGAGAATGCACTTAAAGGCAGAAGTTGCGTCTGCCTTTCACTTCAAGGAAGCAAACTAAAGCTTTCAAAAGCCCTTCATATTGTAAGGTAGTGATTCCAGCCAAAGAACAAAGCAACCCAGGATCTCTCTCCTGGCCACCAAGAATAAACAAGAAAGAGGGAACAGCTTTATAAACAAAACAAAAAGCAACTATCCTTCCCTCTGCTTTCTTCATTCCACTTGGCAGAATTTCAGTTTCTGAGAACATTTTGGAACATAAAAGATATGTGCTTAAGATAAAACTTGCATTTTGCTGAGGCTCAGCACTAAGGCCCTTGCATAAAGCATGTTTTTTTTTATGTTTCAAAAAGACACTTTTAACTTGAACAATTTAAGTCACACATTAAAAGCCATATTATCAACAATTCGTTTTCAATGATTGATTATACAAAAGATGCTTAAAGTTAATACAGTATTCTATAATCAACCATCATTTATTGCTGACTCAAAATCCTTTGATTTGAAATTGATGAATTTATTTGCAACTAGGCTTATAAATCATGTCCTTGTGTAAAAACCATACCCATTTTCTTCCATCAAGAGCAGTGAGACCTGTACAGGAAAAAATTCAGGCATAAATGCAAGCATTTGTGTGAATATGATTTATATTTCCTTTTTATATAGAAATTAACTGCAAACTGGGCTTGTTACTCAGAAAAACATCATGGGTGGTGGTTAATGTGCCTATATTATTATTAGGCCCCAGCCTGGATTAAGTGTCTAAACTAAGCTGAACTAAGTCTGAACTAAGCTGAAAATATGTCACAGACATATAGGGTAAAGACCTATGCCTAACTACTGCCCTCTTAAGGTAGGGTTTTCTTTACTTGCCTTTGAGTCCTTCAAGCAAACAAAAGTTGCCCTACTTACAAAAACCTCAAGTACTGTATTTCCTCCCCCACCTTCCCATCTCAGAAGACTTCATTAACCCAAAAAATCTGCTTTCATATGATTTTTAGTACGTAATAATGAAAAGTGGATTTTACCACTTATCATCCACAAATGGACCAAAATTACCCAAATAGTTGAAAGTCAGCATAATTTCAGTTTATCTAAATAAAACACATGTTGTCATCTTCTGGAACTGACAGAAGGGCATGAGTTATAGCACCATCTGCAATTGCGGACAAGGCAGATACATGTTGAAGCCTAAATTAATAAAATCTGAGCAATAGCTAACAGCCCAAGCATGGGAGATCAGCGTTAATGAGATTAACTCTTAGACTGCCAGGGTACACTTATCATACACCTGATTATAAGATCAGGTGTGAGTTTTTATCCCCACCCCTTATGCAAATTGTACACATTAAATGGGGAAGGGAACAGTACGGTTGAGAGTAACATTTGGCTAAATATAGGTGGGGCCAGTGCAAATTTTGTGCATTGGTGATTATTGCCCTGAGTCAAGAGATTTGGTAGGAATCAAAGCCGTAGTGGCACTCTGCCTCCTTCAATAGCATGATGTGAATTTGCATCATCTTTGTCATAGATGTGGAGCATCTGCCTAAAATCAAGTGGTTCTCAGTGCCAGCTGTACCTTAGAATCACTTGGGGAGCTTTGAAAAATTCAAATGCCTAGGCTGCACCTCAGATAAATTAAATCAGAATCTGTGAAGGTAGGGTTTAAGCATCCATACTTTTTAAAGCTCCCCAGGTAATATCAATGCACAGCCAAGGTTGAGAAGCAAGGTAAAGGTTGTGATTCTCAAGAATTCAAAGCAGCATAATGGAGGAAACCAGGGGTCTCCCACTATGGCACCTACATTTAACTGAAGTGTCAGGTGGCTACCCTGCCTGGGGGGTCACCACCTTGAAACTGGGGCCATGACCAACACGTTAATGAGCATTGCATTTACTATGTGCCAGGCACTGTGTGAAGCACTTCATGTGCTCCATTTCATCTAATCCTGGAAACATCTGTATGCAGGATCTATGATTGGTTTTGCTTTTTTACTGAGGAAGAAACTGAGGCAAAGACAAGTCAAATGATTTTCCTAAAGGTAAACAGCTAGTACTAACTCCTTTGAGATGTTAAAGAAATGTTTTCACAAACTGCCCAGAGGCCTAGGTTTTCTTTTGTTACATTGTTTTAACAACCAGAAAAGTTTCTTCTCTCTGGAGGGAGCCTGACAGTCTACCCATATCAATAATGTACTATAACAAAAAAAGCACAAATCCACCAAATATCATCCATTCAGAGATACAGCAAGTCCTCAGTTAACCTCCTTGAGAGATTCTTGGAAACTGTGACTTTAAGCAAAACACAAAGAAACTAATTTTTCCCCTGGGCCTATTTATGTAAAACAAAAGTTCAGTTTCTGGGGCATATTTCTGGTCACAAAACGTCACTAAACATTTTTATTTTATTTTATTTTATTTTATTTTATGAGACAGAGTCTTATTTTATTGCCCTGGGTAGAGTGCCGTGGCATCATACCTCACAGCAACGTCAAACCCTTGGGCACAAGTGATCCTCTTGCCTCAGCCTCCCGAGTAACTGGGACTACAGGTGCCCACCACAATGTCTGGCTGCTCTTTTAGAGATGGGGTCTTGCTCTTTCTCAGGCTGGTCTCGAACCCCTGAGCTCAGGTAATTCACCTTTAGCCTCCCACTAAACTTTTAAATACAGGCCCCAAACACTTCTAACATTAAACACTTTAGGTAAACATAAGCTATACATATATTTAAGAAAGATTAATAAAAACAAGAGAATTATGTACCTGTATTTTGGTGAATCAGTGAGGGATGGCAGTCGTGGCGACCGAGGGTCAGTGAAGGAATAAATACAAAATGCAAACGAGAGGCTGCAGCTACTCTGGCCACCCCACCGCTCCAATAAGTCATAAATACGAAGTGTTTTCCTAGTGTTGTGTATTGTGGAGCCTTTACCTGGGTTATCGCATACGTTACGGATTTTTATTTTCCCCATTTGGTCTTGGCCAAAAGGTCGAGAAGAGATAACAAATCCTTATTTTCCAATAATTGGTATTCATACACTTAGTCATTTTTCAATCCGCAGATTCCTAGGTTAAGGCGATGGGTGGCTGAGCCCATCCCGGCAGCTCAGGGGCAGGGTAGGAACCCACCCTGGACAGGGTGCCATCCCTGAGCCGGGGTTGCGCACGTACACACACGCAAACACACACACATTCAAATTCACTCACACACCTAGTCACACACGCTGCCACATTGGGACAACCTAGACACTTCATGGGCACAGCTTTGGGATGTGGGAGGAAACTGGGGTCTCTGGAGAAGACCCCCTCGGACATTCAGAAAACACGTAAAAGGCCACACGGACAGCGGCCTTAGCCAGGTTGCGATTTTTTTCTCATCAATGTTATAACGAAATGACTCCGAATGAAAGGATGTTAGTTGTGGATCTGCTGTATATACAGTTTACACAACTTTAAGCAACTCTTAATTAGAGCTGCATTTTCCAAAACATGTTGTGGTTATCTTTCAGCTTTGGTCTTCAATGAGAAATTGAATTCAGGAAACATGTCAGGAGAGGATCTTTCAAGAAAATCCACATCTGAGACTAACAGGCCAAAGTAAAGATTCCAGAGAGGTCATTTACTTTACCTTACCTTGTGGTACGTCCTATTGGCCACTATTCCCCAACTTAATAATGAGTATCTACTTTAAAAAGAAACATTAATTTCCCAGAGTCAGTTATCTAGCATTGTTATTATGACTGCTACATTTTTCTCGGCTATTGTTCACTAAAATCAATATTGAGTAGAGGGAAGGAACAAATTCCATTTCTAATAGCGCCCCACTGGGTTGGGCATGTGTGAAGGATGGATGGCCCCAGGATACCAGATCAGACCCTTGTGTGGTGAACAGCAGTGAGGCAACCCCAAGCAGGGAGGGCAGAAGAAAACCCATTAAAGCAGCTCTGAAGCCCCACTTCAAACAATGGGGCCGAGCTGCAGGCAGCAGGAAACAAGCCGCAGGCAGGCCAGACTGGCTACAGCAATAAGGGAGTGCAGGAGGGGGTTGTTTTCTGAGCTCCAGGGTGACCTCAGATCTCAGAGACAGAGTCCCAATCAGCCACCATATCAGCACAGCTGCAAATGAAACTCAAAAACAGTCTTTGTGTATACAGTGGTCTACAGAGAGGAAAGGGCTGAGACTGTCACCCTGGTCTTTTTCGTCCCATCTGTACTCACAGCTAACAATCCCCATTAGTAGTATTATTTTCAAATGCGTGTAGAACATCAGCATAAATATAGCTAACATACCATTTCTGTGAATACGAATAGAGTGGCAGGACCTGTACTGGGAGGATAATCATCTGTGATAGCTTTTCATTTTGTAAATGGATTTTCTTTACAGTAGAGCTATTTTTCCAAAAAATTTCTATCTGCATATAGGAAGAGAAAAAATATTAGAGATGTGCACTAACATGTTAGCCATGATTATCTCTGGATTTGGGAATAACAGATGATTTGTAAAAAACCTATTTTCATTCATTTGGTTGGATTCTCTAAATTTCCTTGAAGAAATATGTGTTCTTTGAATCACCTTATAAGTTTTAAAAGGTTTTGTGTGTGTGTGTTGAAATTTTGAAAATAAAAACAACTTCTTATGAGCTCTTTATTTTCAATTTCAATGATATTAATGGAGACCAGGGATTAGAATTTCTAAAGATAGAGCATGACACAATATATTCATGTATCCTTTGGAGGGAAAAAAAGATTCTATAAATAAGTCACAAGAGGCCCTTGGCAAGGGCTCAATCTCAGTAATAGAGCCAGTCTTAAACTCTAAAAGAAGAGTTGGCCAAAATACCAATTCTACTAAATTTCAGAATCCTGGCATATAATGAACATTTTTTTTTCCTTGACTATAAGAATCTTACCTTGGAACAATACTCAGGGTTTGGTTTGTCATTCTCTGCAGGGATGGAAGCAGAGATATGCTAGAGACAGCTCACACCAGCTCAAGGCAGTGGATTATATGTATCTCTTCCCAACTCAGCATCTAGTACCATCGTATAGAGAGCTTGAAATTAGCCTTGGTGGGAATATTTATACCGTGGAAATTGGCAAATGCTACAAATCAGGGCTTTCCCTTCCTCCCACAGAGAGCTGGTTGTTAAACATGGGAATAGCTAACTTCCCCTCCTATTCAGCAGAGCTGTTGTTTGTCTGATGCTTGATCCAGGGAGTGAAAACTTTTATTTGCAGCAAAATAAAACTATGTTGTTGTGAAAAACTGCACAGGTTGGAGTCAATCCAAGTTTAGCTCTTGGCTCTGCCAATTGTGAGCTAGGTTATCTCACTCCCCCTCACTGGCCTTAGTTCTTTCATCTCTCCTATAGGAGGATTACTCTGTGATGTCTACGGTACCTTCTAGACAGGGACAGCTTATGATTCTGAGCTGGAGAGGCACTGTTCTGCAGTGTTTAGGAGCTTAGACTTTGGAGAAAAGACAGCCCTTGGTTTAAATCTTGGTTCTGCATTTATTAGCATCTGTGTGACCTCAAGCAAGTTACCCAACCTGTCTGAACTTCTATTCGCTCATCTCAGAATGTATAGGAGTGGTCCCATCTCAAAACATTTCAGGGAAAGATGAAACTGAATTTTCCGAAATATTATTCCTGACTCAGAACAATTTTTACAGAAAATTATTGGATTTAGCCACCACAACTCCACTATTCCATACCTACTACAGATTTTATTTTTGAATCTGATAGCATTTTTGTTCTCATCTATAAAATAATGATAATAATAATACCTTCATCATAGGGCAGTGGTTAGGATTAGATGAGATCATTCTCAGCAATCACAGTAGCAAGCACCAAAAAATGCTTACTATAATTATGCAACCTGTTCCCACTTGTCCCTGACACAAAAACGCCTTACAGCCATAGGAAAAATTTGATTTGCTGAGATATCCATGAGATGTTGCCTAGGCTCCATTAGAAATATTTTAACCTATCACAGATTAATCAACACTGGAAATAGTGGTAGAGCATCCCCTGCAACATAAATACAGTTAATAGAAGAGGTATTTACGGGGGCCTAACATTTATTTTCCCCTATGCTAGGCATTTTATACATTTTTTATCTTGTCTAATGATCACACTCCCCGGGTGAACTGGGTGTTTTTCTGTTTGTTTTGGGTTTTGTACCTTTTACAGATGTGGACACTAGGGTTCAGAGATGTTAGTTAACTCCTTCAAGGAACTAGAGTTAATAATTGGAAAACCTCTTTGAAACAGACTAGCCTAGATACCACTGATGGCATTGGGAGACTATTTTTTTTTTTTTATTTCCTGAAAGACAAACATGGGAGAAATTCTGTTAAGGGGCAGAAGTATAGTCAAAAAGGAGCTCTGGAACAAACATGCTATCAGATTCAAAAATTCTGAGATGGGAGCATTCCTATACATTCTTATATGGCAGTGATTTTCAAAATAAGGCCCCCAAACTAGCATCTTCATCATCACCTAGGAATCTGTGAGAAATACAAATTCTCAGGCTCTCATCCCAAACCTATTGGCACCGGAAAGTGGACCCGGAAACTGGGTTCCAGCCTGAAGGCCAATCGGCTTCTTGGCTTTGAGCAGGAAAGAATTCAAGAAAGAGTCCATACAGTAAAACCAAAACAAGCTTATTTAAGTAACAAAGAAAGAGAAAGTTTTTTTCTGTAGGCAGAGCACCAGCTGTCAGAGCAACAGAGTATACCTTTGTGAGGTCCCAGGGTCTTATTTATACCTTCTGTTTCATTTTATGTTACGTGGAGGAAGGATTATTCATAAGATTTCTGGGAAAAGGGTGAGGCTCCTGAAATTGAGGGTCTTTCTTCTTTTTAAACCATATTGGGTAACTTCTGAGAGTTGCCGTGGCATTTATAAACTGTTATGACACTGGTCTGAGTTTCTTTCTTCTTTTTCTTTCTTTTTTTTTTTTTTTTTGAGACAGGGTCTCACTCTGTCATGGGGGTAGAGTGCCCTGGCATCATCATAGCTCACAGTAACCTCAAACTCTTGGGCTCAAGTGATCCTCTTCCCTCAGCCTCTCTGGTAGGAGTTTCTTTTAGTATGCTCCTGCATTATAAGTAGGGTAGAATGAGCAGTAAGGGTAACCTGAGGTCTTTTTTTTTTGTCCATCTTGGTTCTACCTGGTTTGTCTAGGCTTCTCTACTGCTGTTCTGTTTTATCAGAAACCTTGGCTTGGGGCTTGGCATCTGTAGCTCAGTGATTAGGGTGCCAGTCACATACACTGAGGCTGGTGGATTTCAATCAGGCTCGGGCCTGCTAAACAGAAATGACAACTACAACAACGACCAAAAATAGCCTGGTGTTGTGCCAGGCACCTGCAATCCCAGCTACTTGGGAGGTTGAGGCCAGAAAAACACTTAAGCCCAAGACTTTAAGGTTGCTGTGAGCTGTGATTCCACAGCACTCTACCGAGGGCGACATAGTAAGACTCTGTCTCAAAAGGAAAAAAAAAAGAAATCCTGGCTTGGGTCTCATGACTCCTTATTAAGCAGGGCCTCTGGGGTTCTCCATCTCACTAAGTCAGAAACTCTGGGAGCAGCACCACACTCCTCTCACGCCCAAACGCTACAGGTATTTCTGAGGCATGTTACAGTTTGAGAACTGAAGTTGTTAGGGATAGAAGGAAAGAATGAAAAATGACTTCAATTTAGGCATCTAGAGAACACTTTACATAAAAATATATTGCCCTGACATGCTTATGAGTGGTGACAATATAAGTGAATATTTAACATGCTTCAGGTTCAGGGAAGATTTAAATCATTCATCTTTCCATAGGTAACAACTAAATCTTGCAGAACACCAAGCTTCATGTCCCGTTGCCACACATCTCATATTCCCAAAATGCCCCTGTAATTGATTTTTCTGAAAGCGTGATTTCCGAAAAATAATGTTCAAAGGACCTTGGTACTTGGTACTGACTTTATTCCTGGTTTGGGGATACCAGGGGATAGTGAGTACGTGTAGTTGACTTTCAAAATCAAACCCCTTTTCTTCTCAAGAGCCAGAACTCAGGGTTTTAGCCAGCAATGAGCAGGGAAAGTTTTGCTTACACTACAGAGCCTGAGAGAGTACAGTCAATCCCTTCGAAATAGCTTCTGTTCTGGCATTTAATTCTCTGTTCTCTCCACAATGAATCCGGCTACAGCCAAACTTAGCCTTAGGGGTCCCAATCAGCTCTCAGGTGCACAGTCTAGCACCCAGACTTCATTTCAAGTCACGCTACTGCCATCCCCCAAAGTATTATGCCCTATCGACAGTTCCCTTTACATTAATAAGGTGAAATGAAATGAATGTGTGTTCTGAAAAGGTATAATTGTCACCATTACAAATATTTAACAGTGGCTATTTCTAGGGGGGTGGGATGGTGTTTTCTCTCCTTTATTATTATATTTATATGCATTTTCTGATTTTAAAATATTTTAGCATTGTATGTTTTAGTTTTTTATTTTTTCAATTTAGATTTTAAACAAAAAGTAAGCAGTATTTAAAAGAGGATTTGAGTCTATGTGTGAATCTCTGTGCATGTATTTGTGTGTATGTTGGGAGAGTAGCTGAGGAGAATCTCACAGCCATACCTTGAACAAATACAACCCTGCAGCCGTGATCTACTAAGGCACATGGCTGCATTACCTCTGATAAATTGCAGGTGATAATACTCTGGCAAGACTGTACTGTCATTTTAAAATCAGATGTTTCAAGATTCAACATGAAGCTTTGCTTGTAGAGGGGCACAAAGAAGGGAGAAAAAATGAGAACAATAAAATAAAGTTATTTCCAACCGGGGATAAATAGTGATGTTATATGCAAAGAAAAACCATTGAAGCTGTACCTCTTTAAGTAGCAAGAAACATAAATTAAACATACACTTAAACGTGCACGCACACATGCCCCCAAACACAGAAGCAAGATTGTGAAACAAGCTATCTATATATTCCCTGCACGAGGATTGTAATCAGGAATCATTTCTGCCAGAGAGCATACTGGCAGGTAAAATACCCTTTGTAAATTGCCTGGGTAATTGTCAGCCTAATACAAAAACCTCTTCTTCCCTGATCAATGTGGCAAGGTCTTCAGGACACAAGAATCTTGGTCAGAATGCTCTGCCTGCATCCCTTGTTTGGAGCCCGGTGAGTGCACGCATTTGGAGGACTATTTGTGAGACTGCTGCGAAGTGCATGTATGCTCAGATGTTGTTTACCTGGCTGTTGTCTCCATTTTATATTCTCCATCTCCAGACAGAAAGTGAGGAACACACCGGACACATAAGAAATATATGCTAAAACTCTGTTTAGGCACGGTGCCTATAGCTCAGCGGCTAGGGAGCCAGCCACATACACTGGAGCTGGCGGGTTCAAATCCAGCCCGGCCCTGCCAAACAACAATGACAACTGCAACAAAAAATAGCCAGGCGTTGTGGCAGGCACCTGTAATCCCAGCTACCTAGGAGGCTGAGGCAAGAGAATCGCCTAAGCCCAGGAATTTGAGCTGTGACACCATAGCATTCTACCCAGGGTGACAGCTTGAGATTCTGTCTCAAAAAAACAAAAAAACAAAACTGTGTTTGATCCGAAAATAATCCAACATTTAATCTGTAAGGTGTGAATAGCAAAGTGTTCCCCTTACAAGTGGGCTTTTACTTTGCCTGGAAGCACTTTGTCAATGTGCTTTGTATATAAGCTTCAAAAAAATCTTTGTGAAAAACCTTTGGGGAAGATATACTATAATCTCATTTAATGGACAAAGAAACTGTACTCTGAGGGAAATTAACCACAAACAAGTTCTATGTATGGGGCACTTACTGTGTTCCTGGCACTGGACTATATTCTAAGTACTATCTCATTTAATCTTCACCACACTGGGTTGAGACCCACTACTACTGGGATATATGGAGGTGTCCCAGGTAGTCCTTGAAAGAGACAGCATAAATCTTTACATTTCTTTGGAGCATCAACTTTTACTTATAAAATTATTTTGGATATTCCAAGAAATAATTACATTTAAAGAAGACTACAAAATAGGTCTGAATTGTTAAGACAAAGCATGAGAAGTAAACATGTGGTGAGTGCATTGGGCTATTGTAGCAAGGTCCCCAAGGGGTTATGTGCTTACTGCTCTCTGTCATTAGCATTAAGATATTCCATGCCACTTCTAAAAAAGGCAATTTTGTCTGTCATCTAGAGATACTTGATAGAACTTTGGGGGTGCTTGTGGGGATGTCTTAATTAAAGGAATACATACCAATTTTCTTTCTTTGTATCAATCCCTTACCAGTGGAATCCCACCATATACCTTCCCTGGCACCAGGGTAAGAGGCCACTGGTTGATGAGGTGATGGTGAAGGCACCAGGCTTTCTGCCAGGTGGGTGAGCTGCACAGGGTAGTGGCGGCAAGAAATAAGAAAGGCCAGGCAAGGCCACAGTTCTCAGTGTTTCTAGGTTCCAATGTCTTTTTCTCTAAGGCCTAGGCTGTACTCTTCAGTGCAGTGACAAGCAGGTCTCCTTGGAAATTCCTTCTCGGTTCTACTTGAGTAAACTTCCTTTTCTTTGCCTAATTATTACTTCCCAGTCCCCAAATTCATCATCTTTTTCTATGATGGAAGATGATGAGAAAATAGACTTCAGTATACAAAATACCACTTGGCTTGCCTCGCAAGATGGCCATCATTTCTGTCTCTGTGGTCTTGGCATATACATAAATCAATTTTTTCCCAAATATTTGAATACCTGTATGGGAGGTGTTGTGTCAAGCCTCAGGAGAATGAAAAGAATAGGGGGAAAGGCTAAAGGAATTCGCAACACCAAAAGATCACTTCCCACTGAGGTAGCATTTAAATGAGCTTTAAAGGATGGGAAGAATTTCATTAGCTAGAGATTATAGGGTGAGGGAGAGGCATTCCAGAGGGAAGGATCAGCATGAGCAAACATTCAGTGGAAGAGGAGGTAATGGGAAAGATCAAACCAAAAGAGCACCAGGCATATACAGGAAAGGCAAGATAAGTACTCCAGAATTTCTGAGATTATATTCTGGAAGTGGTGGGAAAGTAAGCTAGAAAGATAGATCTTGAAAGAGTTTTTTTTTAGGTTTAAGGATTTGACTTTAGTCAACTGGCAAGGAAGCACCATTAAATGTTTTGATAGAAAGTGATGCTATCAGAAGAGTAATTTAGAAAGAGAAATACAAGGGAACAGGAAGAGGAAAGAGCCCTGGCAGATGAGACAGGTTAAAGTGCTAAACAAGATGCAAAGGGAGTGGTAAGATGTGGTCTCTTGGCTCAAAAAGCAGATACTCAAATAAACTAACAAACACCATGAAATGTTTCCATGCTGTTCAGTACAGTTCTATAAGTGCTTTATTTTATGACACTGACAGTAGTAACAACTTCACAACACACACATTTTTTCCCACAAGTGCTATTTCCTGTGGCAACAACTATTACAGGCATACTGCAGGCCTGAATGTTGCACCTGCAACCTGGAACCCTTTGTACCTTTCATTGGGTTATCACCTCCTCATTCGCAGGATAGGAAAAGAAAGGCTTCGTAAGGATAGCCTTTTTCTTAGGATGGTCTTTAAATTCCCTTTCTTCACTTCATTTAGCAAACTAGGCCTTTATAGGATAGCAAGGTTTAAAGCTGCCATAGCCACCTTTCCCTCCTCGCAAATAGTCTGTGCTAATTTGTCAAACAGACTTCTGAGATTACAAGCAAATATCATTTAGGAAGAAAAACATGCCATCTCTATGGCAACCTGAAAGTCTGAGAGGGAGCCCACCTTGAAGTCACCAAACAATGGTCTCTTTGAGAACTGACTAGGGTTACACAAGCTTTTATTAAGAGGTTGGCTGTTTTTAGTGTATCTGCTTTTCAGACCCTCAAATTGAAGCCCTAACTCTTGACATTCCTATGCAAGTGGTCTATTTCTTTCCACACTTCACTGACATATAAAGTTGTGATGTCAAAGGAAAAGAGAAAGTTCATTAATAGGGTGAACAATGATTGAGCACCCACTGTGTGCAAATCACTGGGCTAAGTGCTCTAGGGACACCATAATAAAAACGACAAGGTCAGACCCCTTGAGATGTTAAGATCCTTCCAGGAAGACCAAAGGGAATAAGATGAGGGAGTGATCAAAATTATCATGTACTCATTTTAAAATGATCACTGTAGAAGACACTGGAGATCATATTCTTTTTTTTTTGTTTTTTTTTATTGAATCATAGCTGTGTACATTAGTTCAACCATGGGGTACACTGTGGGGGCTTCACATGCAATCTGAGATATTTTATCAACCTGATTGACATACCGTTCATGATATTTTCTCGTTTACTATATGAAAACATATTCTTGTGTTTTCCAAACCAGTTCTGATAACATGTTCTGTCCCATTCCCACCTAAGCTATCCAAAATATCTAAGAAATTCCAATATTTTAGGATACAAAACTTTCAATTGTTTTTAT
>CAUYON010094198.1:0-13952 GCA_963573935.1 Arctocebus calabarensis | reverse complement strand
CAGAAGACCAAAAATCACATTATAAAAAAGACATCTGCACCAGAATGTTCATTGCAGTCCAATTCATAATTGCTAAGTCATGGAAGAAGCCCAAGTGCCCACTGACCCACGAATGGATTAATAAATTGTGGTACATGTATACCATGGAATATTATGCAGCCTTAAAGAAAGATGGAGACTTTACCTCTTTCATGTTTACATGGAACATATTCTTCTTAGAAAGAAGCATGGAGGAAAAAGTATTCAATGTACTCAGCCCTACTATGAAGCTAATTTATAGCTTTCATACAAAGACTATAACCCAATTATACCACAAGAATATGGGGAAAGGGGCAAGAGAGGGGAGGAAGGAGGTTGGGTGGAGGGAGGGTAATTTGTGGGCCACACCTACAGTGCATCGTAGAAGGGTACAGTCAAAACTTATTAAATGCAGAATACAAATGTCTTCATCCAGTAACTAAGAAAATGCCATGAAGGCTATGTTAAACAGCTTGATGAAAATATTTCAAATTATAGATGAAACCAGCACATTGTACCCCTTGATTGCACTAATGTACACAGCTATGATTTAATAATTCAAAAAAAGTTCATAATGCTCCAATAAATATGACACTTAGGGAAACTGGTTTGCTTTCGAAAGCAGGCACTTAAAGGGTTGCAACTTGTGAGTTATTGGAAAAGGATAGGAGGAGGATTGTCTGAAATCAGAAAGGTATAACACCAGATGTGCATGGATATGGCTGACATACATATTCTCTCTCTCTCTCTCCCCCCCCCACACACACACATACAATGAACTGAGGTGACTGGTAAATGCTTGAGGTGCAGGCGTGTGTGTTTATTTTCTGTATTCTCACAGGACACTGCTTAGCTGGGTAAAGGGTGAATACTAAGCTCACTTAGCATTTCACAAGAGCAAAGATGTGCTTGAGCAAACAAAATTTGCATTATTCTCAAATTGATCCCTAACATGAAGAAATTCGTGTTTTTAAAAGATAATATTTAATATTAACACAGAAAAGGCTATTTACTTCATCCTCAGAATATACACATACACATGCTGCTCTAGATTGGGAATGGGACTGACTAACCATCCTCAAGTGAACCTGGTGCTTTCCTGCATTTAGCTAATGCCAAGTCTAAGAAAGTGTTGTTTACTTTCCAACAATTGACGGGGTTAATGGGATAGGTTGGAGAACAGATAAATCATATACCATCAATTTTTAGTTTTGAGTCTCTTAAATGAAAGTGAATTTATTTTAGAAATTATATTTTATTCCAGATTATATGAAATTCATTCCCATTCCCAGATGACACTTAATGCCACTCAAGTGGGGTAACGTTTAAAATGAAATACACTGTGGGGTAACTATCCTGAGTGTTATATTTCCCTTTATGAACTCAAGATCAGGTCAACAGCCAAATGTTTAGAACCTACCAGGTGTCAAGAGAACATCTCAGAGTGGCAAGTGCTCTGTGACCCAGCCATGACCCAGGTTTTCCTATCTGAAGGTCCATCTCCCACAGTCATCTCAGAAATGGGAATCTCTTACGGAACAGGTATCTTTTGTTTTCTCTCTGCCTAAATTCCTTGCTTTTAATTTTATTTCTTGGGAATTGTTTATTATAATACATACTTAAAGTTAAAATAGTAAATTATACTTAAAAGTCTATCAACAGAATGACAACAGAAACAAAAAAAAAAGAAACGACAGTGTGAGTCTACCCACTCCGTCAGAACAGAATCCTCCTCTCATCCTTCTCTCTAATACCCCAGGCAAGAACAGAGGTAAGCTGCAGGCCTCCCAAACCTGTTTAGTGATCTTCCTTAAGCCCCAAATGGAGGAGGAGGGAGGGAATAAGAGCAATAATCTGTTTTGGGAACAAACAACACTGCACCAGATCATTCTTTCTCCCTCCTGGTTTCATTCCTGGACCCAGTATAAGACGACCCAGCAGATCCTGCACTGTCCCTCCCTCCACTCTTGCTCCCACCTCCATTTCCACCACCCAAAGTGCCTTCCATCTTCTTTGCACACCTCACAAATCCCTTTCCCTTGGCCCTGCTTCTCCTCAACCTCTAAGCTTCAATACTCTTGTTTTTCCTGTGCTTTATATCTTGCCCTTGTCTCAAGTCTCACAACCAAGGGATCAATCACTAAAAACAACTATATTAGACATAGGACTGCTTTGATGTTAGCCAAGTACACCTGAGCTTCTATCCAGTTTTTGCCATTTTACTAGGGCCTTCAGGAAGTTACTTCACCTCCCTAAGCTTGAGTTATACCAAATCCAAAATGAATAAGATGACTTTTTGTGATTGCTTTGAGAATAAAATAAACTTTATAAAAACTTGACATGTAATAAGTGTGGAACTAATTTTATATCTCCTATAATTATATTTGCAAAAAATAAACAAAAGAATTTCGGTTTTAAAAGGTTAGTCCTATCTTTTATAGGGTAATATAAGTAAGTCTCAAGGACAAAGGAAGAAGTTAATTGACAGCTGGGACATGTGCTAAGACCTTCATTTTAAAGATTTTCAGATATTCTTTCAGATGAGAAATGGTGTGACACATGGTCAGGGTCTGACATTGATTAAGAAGAATGACAATTCCATCTTGGATACCATTATCTTGGTTACCTTGAACAAGTTATTTGTTTTCTCTAAATTTCATCTATAAAACAAAAATGATCAAAATACTTCACTGGGTGTTCACATTACATGCATGTCTGTTTACATGCACATTACAGAGAATTGAATGATTTATTTAAAGTGCTCAGCTCAGATTTGGCTATACAAATACATGTTTTTATTTTTTGTTATTTCAATGGTGATGAAGAAGATAATAATGATGTCATGAAGTATAAAAATTACCAAGATTTCAAGAAGGCTTGTAGTTTCTTGAAAACCTTCTAATGAAGGAGCTTATTTTTGTCATTGCTGTGGATACTCAGCCAGACCCCTGATGTTGCTATGTGATGTGCTTCCTGAGTTGACTTCTCAGGATCAGATTCATCACCTGTTAATGCAACATTAGCTAAATGTTTTGAAAGGTTGTCAGAGCAATTCTCTGAGGAAAATACTGAGGGAACTACTTTCTCTCATTTCAGTGCTCTAGATAGTGATGACAGCAGCATAAATTTAGTCATGTCTAACTTCAAATATTATTGTTTGCCAAGGTCCCCTGGGAGACTCCACCTGAAATCTGAAATCAAGTCTCAGAAAAGTGACAGTACAGAAGCCAAAAAAAACTTAAATGTTTACAGTAGCTCTTTCAAAATCAGTCCACCTTCAGGGCACAGGGAAGATTTCCACAGCAGACTGATTAGTAGAGTAGATAAATGTTAACTTCAGATGCACACCAGATTTTTTTTCTGTCCCTCTTCAGGTTCCTCTTCCTTTCTTGTGCATCCCATAAAACATGATCCTGAGTCCTCTGTGCTCAGAACCCACAACAGGTGTAAAGGTCTCACCTAACAGGGAAATCACAATTGTCTTGTAAGTCTTCAAATTGGAGAGAACTAGAAAAACAGAAAATCCTAAGTCTCATTTAACTCTCTCTACCTTAATTAAATATGTATTAATATCTTACCTACTAAATATATCCCTGTTAAATAAATCATATTCTTCCTTTCCTATAGTGACTTTCTAAATTATATTTTTACCCTCGTGAAAATTCATAAAAATTGGGTAATTATTTATGTTGAAGATTCTTTTCATATACCTGGCATCTTCCCAAACTTCAGATAATTTTCTGTCTGAGTTTATGCTCTAGGCTCCGAGCCTGAGAAATACAATTGTCTGTCTGCTGCCTCCTTACTCTCAGTGTGGCCTTAGAGTGAACACCCTCTATTGTAGACCCACATGTAGGTCTTGGAGAGAGACCATCCCTGTCCAGGCATGATATTTCTTGCTAATAGCATTATGATTTTATTATGACTTTATTTACTTCTGGTGGAAAAAGTGTATGTACCAATTTCCCAGGAAATACTTTGTAATTTCCGAAGTTATTATAGTACAAATAATAATAATTTGGGAACTTATTTTCTCCTAAGAAGGTAAGAAGTATATCATAGCCCTTGCTCCTCCCAGCATATGCTTCTAATCCCTTTCCAGACCCTCCCATTTGGAGGTCATTATAGATGTCATGAGGAAAAGAGGTAACAACACACCCAACTGAGAATTGAGAGACTTGACCAAAGTGGAACTCAGTGCCTCGCCTGAAACTCACTGGGCTCTCTGTGAAGGTGGTAATCACAGATTGGCCTGACAGTAAAAGACAGAGATCAGGGTGTATGTGGGACTGGCTCCTTCTGAAGGCTGTGAGGAAAAAATCAGTTCGAGGTTGATTTCCTTCGCTTAGAGAGGGTTGTCTTCTCATGGGGTATCTTCTCATCACCTTTATTCCATGTGCTTCTCTCTGGAGATCCTAATTTCCCCTTTGCATAAGAATGGCAGTCATATGAGTTATTGCCCATTCTAATGGCCTCACTTTAACTTGCTCTGTCTTCTATCTCCAAAGAAGTTTGCATGGTTAGGTTAGGACATCAACATGTGAATTTAAGAAGGGACACAATTCACCCCATAAAACATGTACAGGAGCACCCATCCCATGAGTTCTGGGCATACTGCCAGCTAACATTTCACAGGAGTTTTAACCTCTGAAAATTGTCCTGAAAGAGAAGCAGCATTTGCTTCATGGTTACCTTTATCACTGAAGACTAGGTAGGCCACAGACAAATGCCAACTGATTTGGAGGTACAAAAGATCAGTTTTCTTGGCTCCAGATATGACCCACAAAGTTGTACAATTCAAACTCCAGAGTGTCTCGTGGGTTCTAGTTATGACTTTGTGGAATCTTTCAGGATTTTGTCCATTTGGTTCCTCTTACTAGATTGCAAGATAATTTGTAATGATGAAGTTTTATAATAATTATTAGCAGCATATGTAATTAATAATTAACTTTGTCCATCCATTAGATCTTGTAGTATAATGCAGGTGTATTTTTCTAAACACATATTTGGAAACAGATCTTGATAAGGCAAGACTCAGCATCACTTATACAAGGCACACTGCGTATCCCTACAACAGGAACAATAGATAAACAACAGCACAAATGACTTTTATGAGATATAAATGGGCTTCCAGCCACTGAATAATGTGCTAAAATATGATGTCAAGCTGGAAAATTAAAAATTCAGTATTTTTAATATGAAGGAAAGTGTTTTGTCACCGTAGAACCCTGTTTTAAGGTGAAGCTTAGTTTAAGAACAGAGTTAACTGATCTCTCTCTTTTTTTCAAATTAAAGGATATTTTAGGAGATGAGGAATTTCAGACATTTTGAAAATTAATTTCCAAATAAAGCAAAGGAATAGTATGCTTTAACAAAGATTTTCATCTTTGTCTAGTCAGGTATTGAAAATGACAGGCATACTTAGCTCACTAAGTAAAGTGATGAACATTTTGAATTTTTGTAAAGAACTATTAAATACACTTATAAGGCACAATAACCATTATCTGTGTAGCAAAATACTACCAGAAATCATTTCCAGGTAAAAACTGTTTTAGTAAATAATTCTCAAATTTTGTCCTTACTGTACATATTGTCAGGATGAAAATAAAGCTCCCACAGAGGCTGAAAAGAGCCTATTCTTTTAAGGAATATAAACTTTCCTTTATTTAATTGTCCAAATTGTTCTAGATTTTATCTTACCAATGCTTTTTAAAATTTGAACTGGACTTTAATTTAAAATCATAAGCTGGTTCTGGCCAAGATGGAGTGATCATTTTAATTTAGAACAACTGAACGCCTATGGATAATGTAATAAACAAGTTTATCAGAGTATTTAGGACTTGAGAAACAACTTGGTAATGAGTTTCCTTGGCTTTCCTGTTTCCTCCCATATGTCCTAAACAAGAAACCACAGAAGCCTTCAGCATAGAATTTCCAGTAGGCACAGGAAAAAAAATTCTCTAAGAAAAATATATCAGAAAGAAAAATATGTCTCCCCTACCCAAAGAACCAGAAAACCTGTTGCTTAAGGGTAGTAAAAAATAGCAATACACAACCTGTTCCAGCCAAATACCAACAGAAAACCCATTCATGCACTGTTTTCACAGTTTCAAGGGGGCCAAATGGGAGCTGACCTGCTCCCCTACTTCTAACAGAGCATACTGAGGAAGAAAGCCATGATGCTCTAATACTTCTACCCAGGGGTGTCTTCAGGACTGAATGAAGAGCTGATTTTTAATCTTTTACTCATTGAAAAAAGTAATGTTCCAAATCCTATCCCCAGACAGTGCCAGGGAGGCACAGAGGTTGGTTAATTTTCAACCCTTACCTGGCAGAATCAGAAGGTAAAGTAATGCCCCCTCAAGGTGGGATCAGTGGACTGTAATGGTTAGCTGGGCCTCCACTCCCACCCAGAGTGAACAAGATACTGGGCAGTGGGGCTAGCTGGCATTGTGCTTCCTCCTTTCCTTCCCCAAGTGTCAGTGAGGCCCAAAGCAGAACTAAGCTTCAGCCACATTGTAGCAATAAAGTGATAGGAATCAGTTCTGTTTTCATCTTTCTAGTGCCAGAAGGGCACAGCAGAGAGCTGATAATGATACCCTACTTTTGCAAAAATGTTGATAAATTGATTTAGAAGCTGAACTTCACCTGGTCTACCTGCAATGAGGCAATATTACACTTCTGTCAGTTGGGGTGAGTGGAAGTTGTCCAACAGAAAGCTGGATATGCATGTCCTCTGCCCTCATGCTACATGTCAATTGGGGAAATGCAGGATTCACAACCCCATAATATAATATTCAAATTGCATAGGATTCAATTAAAAGAAATCATTCATCATATTGGAAACCAAGAAAATCATAGCTTGAATGAGAAGAGATGATGAATTGATATGCTAACACTTAAATGGATCAGATATTGAAATTATCTGACCAGGATTTTGAAAGCAACTATCATAAAAATGCTACAGACAGCAATTAATAGTTTTCTTGAAACAAATGAGAAAATAGGAAATCTCAGCTAAAAATATATACAGTATATAACAAGAACTATATGGGAATTTTAGAACTACAAAATACTCACTCAATAGGCTAAATAGTAAAGTGGAAAAGACAGAGGATAGAATCAGTGAACTTAAGGACAGGGCAATACAATCTACTAAATCTTATCAAAGAGAAAGTAAGAGTAAAGGAACTAACAGAGTCTAAAAAGGTCTGCAGTGTCATAAAAAAGGAGTTAATACGCATACCAGGGTTACAGTGGTAGCAGAGAGAGAAGAATGGCAGTGAAAATGTATTAGAAAACATGACACTGACTATATCCCAAAATGTAGTCAAAGACAAACCTATAGATTCAAAAAGCTGAGTAGACCTCAAATAGAACAAATACAAACATAATAATTAAACTTCTAAAAACTAAAAACAAAGAAAACTCTTACCCGCAGTCAGAATAAAAATTAAAAAAGAGATGCATTACTTATAGAGAAAGACCAGTTTGAATGACAGAGGATTTCTCATCTGAGCACACAGAGGTTGGAAGGAAGTGGAACATTTTTCAACTACTCAAAGTAAAGAATTGTGAACCACAAATCCTATATCTGGCAAAAATATCCTTTAGAAATTAAAATGATAGGGTGGCACCCATAGCTCAGTGGGTATGGTGCCAGCCACATACACTGAGGCTGGCTAGTTTGAACTGAGCCTGGGCCAGCTAAACAGAAATGACAACTGCAGCAAAAAAATAACTGGACATTGTGGTGGGTGTCTGTAGTCTCAGCTACTTGGGAGGCTTAGAGAAGAGCATTGATTAAGCCCAAGAGTTTAAGGTTGCTGTGAGCTGTGATGCCATAGCACTTTACCAAAGGCGACATAGTGAGACTTTGTCTCAAAAAAAAAAAAATAAAAAAGAAAAAGAAATTAAAAAGATAGTAAGACATTTTCAGACAAAATAAAACTAAGAGAATTTGTTACTAACATAAATATCCCCTAATAAGTGGTTGAATTAAGTTCTTTAAATAGAAAGGAAATGACAGAAGAAGGAATAGAATTTCAGAAAGGAAATAAGAACATCAGATAAAGCAAAAGTAGCATAGGATTAAATATAATATCCTAACTTACCATTAATTTCTTAAATAATATTTGTTTGTTGAAACGAAAATAATGCCATGTGACATGTTGTGCAATGTGTCTAGAGGAAATACATAAGCATTTATATTTTAAAAGGAAGAAGAGTAATGAGACCCAAATGAATGTAAGTTTTGTATATTCAAGCTGCTAAAAGCACATTCTTATTTAAACCATAGATATCCTTAGATGTGAAATAAAGCAAAAATTATATGCTGCTTTCCCAGGTGAATAAAATGAAGCTGAAAGATGATTTATACTCACCCAAAGTCACTTTTAATAAGTATAAAATGCCTATTTTTTAATTATCCATAATTTTAAGTAACAAATTTGAGTAATAATTTATTCTACTTTTCCCCATTTTCAAAGAGAGTTAGAACTTTCTAAGAAAGATGGAGACTACTCAAAACAACATTTTGATAATGGTAGCACAACTGTTTAAACTTAAATTCATAGACACTTATGCTTAAAATTGATACATTTGATGCATTTTTATGGCACATATATCACACCTCACTATCACTATTGGAGAATAGAGATATTAGTATTAAATACCAATAAAGTAAAAATTCAAGGGCTTAAGCAAACTTCTTCAAGATGATTTCTGGTAGTTCATAGAGACATGTCTCATATCAATTTATTGAAGCTCAAAACAGATAAGTGTAAGCCCATTTCTGGCTTGTTAGCCCTGTAAACTTAGTCTTTTGAAGACATTTGTTGACTTGTTTCCATTAGGGCAAAAATGCATATACACACATTTTCACCTAAAAGTATAATAACAGTTCTTTAACTTTGTAGAGAGAACAGATAATTAAATTCAAATCATCTTTTGAAGTTTTGTCCCTGAATCCTTCTTTTTCCCATTTATATTGCTACTTTAGAGAATTATATATGAAGGAAATTATATTTACCACTTGCATGTAACAAAAATTTTAGCTCGTGGCCGTTCAAGATCGTTTAACTCTTCTAATAATAAGGGTAACCTGTAATTATTGTATTACACTTGTAGTTCATTATAACTTTTATGGTTGAATGTCTTCTTTTTAAACTTTATTTAGTGTTTATAACACATAGCGATGAAAAATATTTCATCAGGTAGGGAGGGACAAGCAGAAGGTAAATGTAAGCAAAGATCTACATCATGAAATTGGGGTAAAGAGAAGACTTTTCTGCAGAAACCAGAACAAAAATGTCAAATTCTTTAAGATATCTCAGATATCTTGTTAGTAACATTTTATCAATATTACCTAGTGAAAACTAATATTATCAATAGGACAGAAAGTAGCAACAATTGAAGGAACATGGGCTTGAAAATTAGTTGAACAAGGTCCTAAGGCCATCTTGGTTGCTGGTACGTTAAAAACTTTTGTGGGTTTTTTTTTTTCATTCTTTAGATATAAATTAACAATACCATTAAGTTAATATTAAGAATTTAATACCATAATGAACAAAGTATAAATTATATGAAGTTGGGGGTAATATTTTTTCCCTCTGAAGTTATATTAGATTATAATACAGTAGACTGTAGTTATAGATAATAAAAGTTTTCCCAAAGTAGTGTTTAACAAAAATAATAAAAAAGTTGTTAACCAATTTATTTCAGTATCCTTGACATGAATAATTAGCCTTCTTATTCCTGTAGAGTACTTACATGTTCATGTGAATGAGGTTTGTAAAAAGGTAATGAGAAAGTTCAAGATCTTGTACTGGAACTGCAAATAATTCCAATGATTAAGGAAATAACCAGAGGTATTGGGGATCTTTAAAGAAATTGAGTCAAGGTACTAAAGGCCTACTTATTTTATAATCAATTGCCAGTCTTGTCCTGTGTCTAATATCCAGTCCTGCTCCCACAAAGAGGATCAATCTCAAAAATAATTTATATCTTTGTAACGGTGAATTGTGCTGAGATGAACATTGATGTTCAGGTATAATTTTTAATAAAATGACTTGTACCCTCTTAATATTTTGAAATACAAAGAGTACTTCATTCATTTACAAATAGATAAACCAAAGCTTAAGGAGTTTAATTTAATTGTCCAGGACACATACTAGTGAGAGAAGCACATTTGGCCTGAACTCTGCCTGGGAAGCCCAACACCCACCTCCTTTTCACTGCCCTGCACGGACTCAGAAAGTCAGGGATTCCTCCTATAAAGTGAGCATTTACTACTGTCATTTACCTTTTCTTAAGTGAAACCTGAATCCAGCCAATTCTTCTCTTAATCTTCCACCTTACGCAAAACATCCTATACATCTTAAAGACATTCTAAAGAGAAAAGAACAGGTAGCTCCTAGATAGCTATTATGAACCCAACCAGGACAGGAGCAAATGACAAATGGCTTTCTTCATTTCTCAGCAATGTGAGAATACAGAGTCAGATATTGGACTGTTGAGCAGCTTAGGATACCAGGCCCCAGAGTGGCCCGCTGGCTGCTCCTTGGTATGAAGGCTAGGGACAGGAGCAAGAACATCAATGACTATGGATCCATGGACCAGCCTACTGCACAAAGGAGGCATTGCCTGTTCCTCACACAAATGAAACCAACCAGAGGGTATTCACCTTCAAACACAAAGGGCCTGCTTGTCCTAAGATGCTATTTAGAAAATATTTATAACCAACAATAGTCATTGGCATGACCAGAATAAAAAGGATCAAGTTGATGAGGTCATTGGGCCATTATGACTGAGCTTTAAATTGCTTATGTGTGTGCAAATGTGTATGTGTTCACAGCTTCTATCAGCTCATTGACTGAGAAGGCAGTGCTCACATGACTTGAGCTATGAATGTCATCCCTGTGTGGAACACAAATGTGTTTTTTTCACAAGCATCCTCCCTGCCTTGCACTGTCCAAACACCTGAGAAGTCACAGGGAGAGTAACGACAGTACCCAGAAAACCACCCTATTAGGAAAAAAATTAGATGACGACAACAACAACAAAAACAAATCAAAGGGATGTTATCTGGAAGAAATATAACACTCACTTTTTTATATAAAAAGCCCTGTTAATGGATTTTCTGTAATTTTTGAAATTTCTTTTGTCATAAGAATTATATTTATAGAATTTAGCCATTGTAAGATTGTTTGAAAGAACTGAATTTACGTACATAAGTTGTTGTAGGTTAAGTTTGCTAGAACTCAGAATCCTTAAACATCTGTTTTCAGACCTATTTAATCTACAAATTTGTGAGACTATTCAGAGGGGAATTATCTAGGCAAAAGCATTATTATTAAACCTGTGTGTCATCCCCTCCCCTGCCCATGGCCTCTGGAAAAAGGGCTTACAATTTTCTTTGATCAGGGCAAAAGTGACCCAGGAGTATGTTCACTTGGCACAGACACCTTACATGAGGTCACATTCCCACATACCCAATGCTCTGCAGAAATAAAATTTTGAGAGGAGACAGCAGAGAATAAAGGGGAAGGAGTACAGCTGACTGAATAGAAAGGAGCACAAAGAGAAGCAAAGACAAGAGAAAGGGCCTTGAAAGCCCAGGGACAGAGAGAGAGAGAGAAAGCAAAAATGAGAATTTAAGATAACGTGGGAGAGCCCAAAGACAGACACAAACCCCAGGACAAAGACTGAAGGAGATTCAGTTTTTATCTTCTCATCATTTTCCAGCTTCTAGATCCTATCTATGAGATCTTTGACAGTACTATATTTTTAACTTAATCATCATCCTACCCACTACCTTGTTAAGGGAAATTAGCTAAATAAGTTTATTTTCTCTGTATCCTGAAGACAAATGCATAACCTCAGCTGCACAGTGCCCACACAAGGTCCACCTCCTCCTGCAGGGACAGTCCCTTTAATCTTCACTGGGTGCCTGTGCAGTGAACACTAGCACTCTCACCATCGCCAGGGTAGTCATGAAATAAATCTTGCAAGCCAGGACAAGTGAATGCTGGTATAAACTAAGAATGTGCCAAAGCAAACCAAATCATGTGATCAAAAGGCCCATGACAGATATGGAAGGGGAAATCCAGAGGACAAAGATTCCTCTGGCCAAGGTAAAGTTTAGGAGATCCAGACTGGATATATTCCCACTTGCTTCTGTGACTTCCTGATCTCTTTAGGACAGTTTTTCTTGTATTGAGAGCTGCTGGTTACAAAATCACTGACAAGAACACAAACTCCAAAAGATAAAGTTGATTCATGTTGCTATATAAATAATGAGCAAAGGCTAAACACAAAAGGTAAGACATACTGTATTTAAATTATAATACTCCAGTCATGTTTGACTTCTGCAAATAACAGAGGTGCTCATCTTGTGTTATCAGTATATGTTTAGTATTGTGATGGTAATAAAGGTTTTTCCTTTCTTAAAATGTGTGTATATGTTTTTGGCTCCCTCTTTCTATACATCCACATACAAATATAAACTTCTGTGGAAAGAAGTTGAAGAAGGCGAGCGGAGAAAGTGGCATTCTCAAGATTTTTTTCAGGATTTCCACCCAATCCAATTGAAGGTGTATGTTCACAACTATGCCACAGAATTATGGATGAGTATTGGCACATCTATACACACCAACACACATATACAGGCACACACACCCCAGGTACCTCTATATAAGATGACATTGTCATGAAGATCTTTTTTTTCTCTGATACATTTGATTCAAACTTGTAATTGGCAGTAAACTTGTTATTTGTCTAGATGTATTGTAATCTATCCACTTTATTTATATTACCATCTCTCTGCAACAATGAGTATTATATAGATGAAAAGAAGTTAAAGAATATAAAAAAAAAATCTATAGATATAACCAAAAGCCAGATCACTCATAGCCTCAAGGGTCAAGTACAATCTTGTTGAAAGTATAATGTGATATTTAAAGATTTAAAAAAGACTTAGTCTCACTAGCAGAATTGACACTACAATAAGCCTATTTCTATAGCTTTATGCACATGGGCACCTGCAAGAACAATTGCTAGAAGTGGAATTACAAAGGCAAAAATTTGCAAAATTTTACAGTTGATACTGACAACTTGCTTTTCTAAATTATTTAGTTAGTTAAAAGTTAGTCAAAGTGTGTTAGAGAGCCCATATCCAAGTTTAGCTAGGTTATTATTACCAATGATTTTAAAAATTGTCAATCTTTAGTATGAAAAATGATGAGATGGGATTGTTTACGGAGCTTAGGCTCTATATTCAGCATGTAAGATAAAAATTGCATGTTGTCAAAATCATCCTGAAAAGTCTCCTGGGTCATCCCTAATGTATGAGGTATGCGGGTGGAAGGGTAGAGGCCTCACGGTAATACCTATGCACGCTGAAGTGAAAGAACCACTGAACCAGATAAAAAATGAGGGACAAAAAGACAACCTCTGTCTTTTAACTCACATCATTCTGCTTTCAAGAAAATCGTGCAAACCTTGGCATTTTTTTTTTCTTCAACAGTGGATGAGTCCCCACATCCTTGTGGTTATATCCATGTGAAAAATGACCACATTCTATCTCCATGTGGGCTGACACAGCAAAGTGAAAACACCTCTAAATTTAAAAAAAAAACCTATTAGCTTCAGTCATTTTATTTTTTTTAATTTTTTTAAATTTTATTATCTTTATCATTAAATCATAGCTGTGTACAATAGTGCAATCAAGGGGTACGATGTGCAGGTTTCATATACAATCTTAACTATTTTCATCAAACTGATTAACATAGCCTTCCTGGCAATTTCTCCGTTATTATATGAAGACATTTGTATTCTGCATTTAACAAGGTTTGCCTGTACCCTTCTAAGATGCACCATAGGTGTGGCCCCACCAATTACCCTCCCTCCACCCCTCCCTCCCCTTGCCCCTTTCC
>CAUYON010094196.1:0-12931 GCA_963573935.1 Arctocebus calabarensis | reverse complement strand
CTCCCTCTCTCTCTCCCTCTCTCTCCCTCTCTTCCTCTCTCTCTCTCCCCCTCTCCCTCTCTCTCTCTCTCCCCCTCTCCCTTTCTCTCTCTCTCTCTCCCTCTTTCTCCCTCTCTCTCTCTCCCTCTCTCTCTCCCTCTTTCTCCCTCTCTTCCTCTCTCTCTCTCTCTCCCCCTCTCCCTTTCTCTCTTTCTCTCCCTCGCTCCCCTCTCTCTCCCTCTTTCTCCCTGTCTCCCTCTCTTTCCCACTCCCTCTCTCTCTCTCCCCCTCTCCCTTTCTCTCTCTCTCTCCCTCTCTCTCTCCCTCTTTCTCCCTCTCTTCCTCTCTCTCTCTCCCTCTTTCTCCCTCTCTTCCTCTCTCTCTCTCTCCCCCTCTCCCTTTCTCTCTTTCTCTCCCTCTCTCCCCTCTCTCTCCCTCTTTCTCCCTGTCTCCCTCTCTTTCCCACTCCCTCTCTCTCTCTCACCCCCCGCCCCTGCTGTTTCTTCCCCCACCCAGCTTTTCTCTGTGTGTTTGCCCAGATGAAGCCAGCTGTCAGGTGAGACCTGTGAGCTGACTGCAGAGGGCTCAGTAGCCAGTGAGGAGCTGAATCCTGCTGTGACCATGCGACTGACCAGGTGAGAAAGCAAATCTTTCCCCAGAGGTGGGGTGATGGCAGCCCACATGCACCTTGACCCCAGCCTGTGAGGGGCCAGTGAGGCTAGGCTCAGCCGCTGGCCACAGACACCAGGAGGCCATAAACGTGGGCTTAAGCATCTAACTCGTAGTGGTAACATGTCATGCAAAGCACTTAATCTATGTCAACATTTACTAAAACGTCATCCGTGCAGCCCTCCGTCCTCTGTGCCATCCAGGCGGAGTCTAAATGCCTTGAGATGCCTGAGATGACCCCAGGGAGGTGGTGCACGAAGCCCAGACCTGACTCAGAGGAAGTTTCTTTCACCTGGTTGAATGGAAACACACAAAAAATAGCATTGCATTTTCTGTGCAGTGGAGTGGGGGGGGTCTCAGAGCTTCTGGCAGTTTCTGGCTCACAGTAAGTGCCCAGGGAACATGTCAAGAGCTCTTCAGCTCCTATCAGATGGCACCGAGTGTGTGGGTCGGATGACCTGACTGCAGGCCGTCTTTCATGCACCAGGTGGGGACTCAATACTGGGGAAGCACCTGGCTTGGGTGGTCTGGACCAGCTTCCAAGGTGGCCCACCTATTCTCAGCTCCAGGGCTGACAGCTGTGGGCAAGGCACCTCCATGAGGAACAGGCTAGCCAGCATAACTAGGACCTCTGAGCAAGGTCACACAGGCACGGCAGCTGTTGCTCTCTTTCCTATGTGTGGCAGCTGCAGCGATGGCCACAACTGTCCATCTGTCCGGCATCCACACCTCTTTGCCACATGACTTCATAGCATCTCCCATCAAGTGCTTTTGATTGTCACTTGCAGGAAAACCAGCCTCCTAGTCACAAGGACATTTGGAGAGACGTCCACAGGGCACGGCCACAATCCCCACCCATAACAGCACCACCTTGTCAGTGGGTGAAGGCACCTCCTTGGAAGCTGGTCCTCAGATGAGGCTGTTGCCCCTGAGTCACCCTGATGGCAGTCTGTGACAGTCCTCAAGCCAGAACCACCTGGCCAAGCTGCTCCCAAATCCCTGAGCCAAAGAAACCATGCAGGATAATCCACATTAACTTTGGGAGAATCCCTTGCACACTATAGATGACTGGGCTAGCCTGGGGAGCCTGTGGAGGTGAGGGGTGCACACTACAGCTGCAGCCTGCAGGGAGCGAGGGGAGAACAGGACACGTTGGCTCAGGCCTGGCTCTCACCTGGCCTCAGGCCCGCTGGGGACTGTCTTAGCCAGTAGGAGAACAGGGAGCGAGGAGACCTCGGTGTCACCAAGGGTGGGCAGAGCACTGGCGTGGCCTGGCACAGAGAAACTGTGTGGCTCTCACACCAGCTATCACACGCCCCGTCCCTCACTGACCACCTGGGATGCCCCTCCCTCCCCTCCCAGATCCTGTGGTGATGGACATCCGTCCTCGTCTTCTACACCTGACCTTCCCATGTGCAGCAGATGGCAAACACCACCGCAGTCCTGCCCAGCCCTGGGCGAGAGACCCAGCCAGCTCCTCCACCAAGGGCAGAGTCTGCGTCCTGACCCTCGGATCTGGGCCCACCTTACAACTTATTTTGGCCATAGAATGTGACAAGTGATACTCCAGTTCTGAGCTTAGTCTGCAGGAGGCCTTCATGACCCACTCTCTTTCCTTGGGACACTGCTGTCACCTCTTGAACATCTTAGGCTGGTGACCAGAGGATAAGAAGCCACAGGCCGCAGAGCCAGCCTCTGCACGGGGGCATCCGAGACCACCATCCTGCAGCAGCTGGGCAGAGATGTAATAGTGAGCCCTGCCAAGACCGAAAGAACCACCCAGTTTGTCTCAGTCGAATTCCTGACTCTGAAGAATGATTAATGGTTAAATAGATGGTTTAAATCACTAAGGCTGGGGGTGGTTTGTTACACAACAAAAGCTAACCAATACACTATGCTTGGGACAGCTCCATCCTAGGAAGCACCATTTTCCTTCCACCATTGAAACTGGAAGACACGTGTTTCCTGCCTTTGTTTGCGTCTAGGGCACAGACACACACAAAGCTGCCGTGTGCGGTAGTTCAGGGTATGGTTCCGTGAACAGTGCCTCTGGATTGGTGCAGTGCATGACTTGTGCAGACACGCGACAGCCCTGAGCCCTGGGTACCCAAACACTCGCCCCAGGCTCTGAGTGGGAAGCAGGTGACTTGCAGACACAGCCTCTGTGGCTTCCATGGCAACAGTGGCGGCAGCCTAGCAACAGCATCTGCAGTGCCAGCAGCAGAGGGCCCACGCGGGCGTCTGCAGCATGATTCACAGGCTTTGTTCCCTCCGCGTAGACCCAGATTCCTTTGAACTCCCAGAAAGCTTTCAGCACATCCCCCTTCTGCTTCAATTAGTCAGCCTTGGATTGTCCTGCTTACAGCTAGGAAACACCCCCTGCCTTGGTTCAGGTCTGCTGACTTTAGGGGGTTGTGCCCAGAGATCTGGCCTTCACCTGCCCCTGGGCTGTCCCCTGCCCCAGCCCCCACGTGCAGACAGGGAGGCAAAGTGGCCGCTTTCCAAAGCAGTGACCCTGTGCTGCCCTCTGACCTGTGGCAGCCTGGGAGAGTGGTATCCCAGCCCTGAGAGGGGCAGGAGCGTCCAGACAGGA
Organism: Arctocebus calabarensis; assembly: GCA_963573935.1. Taxonomy (NCBI): domain Eukaryota; kingdom Metazoa; phylum Chordata; class Mammalia; order Primates; family Lorisidae; genus Arctocebus; species Arctocebus calabarensis. The sequence continues at coordinate 9,690 of CAUYON010094196.1, read as the reverse complement.
ATGACAGGGGCTGCATGACAGCCTGCGCGACCAAGCACGGGATTCATTTCTTCCTGATTGTGCCTGCGAGCTGGGGACCGTCCCTCCACCTGTAGCTCATCTTGTCATCAACGCTCAGAACCAGCGACTGTTCCTGACTAGTCCTGAGTCTGTCACTTGAGGATCTGTCTCCGGAGAGAGGCCTGACCAGCAGAACACCCTGCTCTTTGTTCTTTCTGCCTGTCCTCAACTGCTCACTCCGCCCGTGCACACACACCCATGAGCACACATGAACACAAGCAGACATGCATGGACACGTAATAACACTCGCACACACAATACGTGCACATAAAATATGCACACAAAATACACGCACAATATGCACACCTAAAATACACCATCCAGGAGAACTGCCAGGCCCACCCGCCCTTGCCTGTCGCGCTGCCAGCCGTCCCCGCTGGGTGGCGCTGTGGAATCACGAGCCTCGCTCGCCAGCCAGGCAGCCCGGGGCTGCGTCTCCCTGTTCATCTGTCTCAGCCCACATCCAGGGCTGTGAGAAAATATGTACGCCAGATTTTTGGTCACGGCTCGGTGCAGCGCCTAATAAATCCCGGTTCTGCCCTTAATCAGGCCGTTTCCCTCCCACGTCACAGATCAGATCTGCAGCCTGCACAGTGGGCCCCTTCTGCAAAGGCGTTAAATTAGGGGCGGCGCTTCTGGCCTCCTGCCCGGTTACAGCCTATCAAACCTGCTTGGAAGCATCGCAATCCTGTGGGCTGTGCTAACCAGGAACCAGTACGGCCTCGTGCGCCTTCACGGGGTTCAGTACTAGGGCACCTTCCCCACGGGAGACAGCAGACTTGCTAATTTCTTGTGAGGGCAGAGGGGTTTCTGTCCACCTGTCCGCCTGTAGGGTGGAGAAACTGGGGCCCAGAAGGGGCAGGATGTGCCAGGAACAGCCCAGGCCAGAAGGCAGGTACAGCAGAGCGGAGCTCCCGGCTGAAGGGTGGCACCGGGGTCCCAGCTGCAGACCCTCCCTTACCAGCACCGCCCCGGCTCCCAACTGGCCAGTCCTGTCCAGGCAGAGCACTTAAGCCAATCCACTGGCCACCACCCCGGGCCCCCGCTGCTGGACAACCTGTGGACGCCACTCAGCCCGTGCAGGGCAGTGGGACTCTGACAGGAAACCTCCATCCTCCAGGGCTCTGCCAGCTGCCTCTTCCCTCCCTGACACAGTCACTGTGCAGTCAATGTCACACTGCTCATTTTCTGCTGTATTCAAGTATTAGGAGGTAGGGGAATTGCAGCCCACATAGCCTATGGCTAGGAGGAGTGAGAGTTATAAGAAATACCTGTATAGCTCAATAAAGGAACACCTGGTTGGAAAGGGCATGGAGAGGGATTTAGCTCTCCTAACAAGCATGAGAGCTCAGGAGATGAGAGCAGTGGTGAATTGGCAGTGTCTACACCTGTGGTGTTGAGAGGCACGAGATCAGCCTTATATTAGGTTGGAGGAGAAGGCAGTCAGGAGCATGTGCATTCTATCACAGACCCGCTTACTCTGACTCTGTTTCCTCTCCTGCCTGCAGAACACCAGCACGGGGTCTCTCCACTGAAGATTACCAAGTTCTGCTAAAGACTAAGACCTATCTTTCTAAGAAGACTGCTTTACTCCCTCTAAGACTCTCTCTCCAGCTAAAGCAGACAGCCCTCAGGCACCTAAGAAAAACTGAACCTGAGCAAGGTAACTTAGCGGTCCGTGTCCAGAACCTAGTTAAGCCAGACCCGTAGACCTGACCAGTCCTGGGCCTTGGCAAGTAGTGTCAGAAGTGACATGTGACGTAGGGGAAAGGGTGAAGGCCCATGATCACCCTGCCCACACAGGTGTACTCAGAGAATGGTAACGTCTGGTTAATTGACAAATGAACTCAGCAAATGTCCCAGATGATGCTGAACAACTGCAGACACTTCGTTTTGGGTCCTCACCTCTGACTTTACCTGGGGCTTCCCTGTCTGTGAGCCAAGTACTCAGCACTAGGTACTCAGCACTCTGCCATGCTGGGTGTTCCAGGTTCATCGTCTCAAACAACCTCACAAGGCCCAGCAGTAGGCACAAGAATCATTTATTTAAAAAAAGAATTATAAATTCCAAAAATGAGAAAACTGAGGCTTAAAGAGTTTAAGGCTCACACTGTCAATCAAGACCTGTCCAGTTGGGGATACGGCCGAATCATCTCATGAGCTCTGGATCAGGTGGTGTTTGCCCAAGTTGACAGGGAAGAGGGCAGAAGAACCCTTGGGTTGGCAACAGGCCAGGAGAAGGAGGGAGAGGCAGCCCTCAGCCCTGGGGGCATTTGGGCAAAGACACTGTGGAGCCAAGGGCTGGGCTGGCAGGGAGTCCTGGTGACCAGGTACCGTGGAGAATCTGCACAGGGAAGTGGTGTCTCCACCCTTTATGTGGGCAGTGCCCCCACCCTGCACTCCAGGATGGTGGGTGTAGGACTGCAGGGAGGTGTCATGAGCAGCAGACTCTACCAGACTGGTGAGGAAGAGCTGGAAGGCCTGGTAAGCATGGAGACCAACAACCCCAGTGTGGCATGAGGCCCTTTAGGGCCAGGAGCAGCAGGACCCCCAGCCTTGGCAGAGTGGGCTCAAGCATCATGACAGCTTAACCGTAGCACATTCCTGCTGGCTACACATGTGTGGGAGACATGATGGGTAAGACTCCTCCGTTAAATATTTACCTCCAGTTCTTAAGAGAACTCCTCCTTAAACAGGACAAACCACTCTAGGCCAAAGCGCTCCCCTCCTCACAGCTCCAGGCCACAGGCCGGTAATGCGCAGAGCAGTGGGACAGGCTGGCTAGGACTTCCCCACATGGCGTCCTCTCGTGCCTACCCGTTTGGAGCCCGGGCGGCACCCACCAACGCTGTCAGCATGCTTGCTCAGTGTCCAGGTGAGGTGCTATCGAGTCATCAAGGATTCCGATGGCTGCATCTTTCATAAGGGAGAGGAGGACGTGGGGACAACACAAATGTTTCTCCCAAGAGGAAGGGCTTCTCCATCTCCCACAGAGCTCTGAGGGAGGGCACCACATCCTCACCCTCACAAACCCTGTGCTCTGCGGCAGCAGGAGGGGCCAGGCAATCCTGATGATACCGGAATTTCAGGTTCTTGGTCTCGGGGATTTGAAGAATAAATCCGAGCGGACCACAGATCTGTGGTAAGACAGAGTTTATTTACAGAAAATAATACAAAAACACTAAAGCTCCCGGTAGAGAGAGAGAACTCAAGTTGGGAGAGAAAAGCTCTCTCCGTTTCTATCTCGGTCTCTCCCCGTCTCCCCTTCGGCGGGCTCTTAGTCTAGGGGTATGTACAGGTGCATGGGTCCCCCCTATATGAGACCAGGAAATGAATGGACAGTCTCTTCCTCCAGGGCAAGGGGAATGAATGTATTAATGAATGGACACAATCCATTCACAGAATTGAGGCCTAGGAAACTTACACAAAATTGACCTAGGCATAGGAAATGAGGGTTCTGGATTCAGTCATAAGTGCAAAGGGAAGGAGAGACCAAGGCGCTGGTGTGTCCCCAGCAGTTGTCCGGCCCATTTGGCCACTGGAGCCTCCGGTGGGGGTTGGAGGCCACCCCCTGCCTATCCTCCAGCCTGCTGGTTCCTCACCCGGCTGCCGCTGCACCAACACGGCCAAGGTGGAGGTGCCAGGTCCTCCAGCTCAGCGCCGCTGAGCTGGCTTGGGCGCCACCAGTCCTGTATCATCGAGACCTACCTAGGAAGGCTCCAAGATGTGTTGTCAGCAGAAAAGGCAGGTAAGAAGTGATGCACACCTGTGCGCCATTCTACAGTTATTCTTAAAATAGTCACATATACCTGTATATACATGTGTGTATTGTAAAGGTCTACATAGACTAACCCCCATCTGGAGCAAAGTCGATTGAGGACAGGGGGTTGAAAGGTTCTTCTTGTACCATGTACGTATGTGTCATCTTGAATGCATTGCCATCGAAGTATAGCCACGGTTCCTGTGTGACCCCACAAGGAGCACCCCTTCCCATCTGACACCCCCTCTGCTCAAGTCTCTGAGTACACCATGAAGAGCTGGGGTGGACCAAGAGTGGGGCCCAGAAGCAGGGACTTACCCACCCACCAAGGAGACACTCTGCCGGGTGACAGCCCTCCCCACACCCCCTGCACTGCCATCGCAGCCCCCACCCTGCAGACGATGGGTGGGGCCTCCCTGCCATGTCTGCTGCAGACAGAGCAGAGGTTTAGGGAGCATCGTGAGGGGGACGGACAGTGGCCGAGCAGGAAGCCGGTAGACTCGCGGATGGGGCAGCTTGTATGCACCCAAAGGACATAAGTATGAGTGAGAAGAAGAACTGGACTATTTCACACAGCCTGGGCAGAGGACGCAAAAAGCCCAGCAGCTTGTGCCATCCCTTCGGTCAGCAGAGGCAGGGCCCTGCTGCTCTGGCTGCCCATCCTCCACCAGGCCCTCTCACAGCCAGCATGCCTAAGTAAACTTGCTATGACCTTCCAAGGGGATGGATGATTCAATTTATGGATCTATCAAGAAACTCCTGTCTAGAACTATGAAAAATAGGAGATTTTACTCAACTTACAGCCTCAGTATCATGGATGTTGGCAAAAGATATGAGACTTCTAGGTCAGAGACAAAGGACTTAGTTACTTATGAAGACCGCAGTGGCCGGGTAGTGGCCCCCATTTCAGCAGGTTTGAGGAGAAGCAGACAGCACCTGCACACCGGGGACCCAGATCTTTTCCAGCAAGTAGAGTCATGCCAGCCCTTTATTAACTGGGCAGTAGCCATACCTGCCATTGCCCCAGAATGGGACAATGCATCTCATGTTCCAAGGCTATAAGCAAACCTGACCTTGTCTCCAGAGGGGCTGGCAGGGGGCAGGGAGCTGCTGTCTTTATCTTCCAAGGCAGTTCTCTCTACAAACATTCTGAAAGAGATCACCAGAACAAAGGACAGCCAGGGCCTCCCTCGGAAGACACGCAGAAACATGGAACCCCAGGCGTGAGCGTGTATGTGTGTTTTCTTTGAGAACTGAGGATATTTATTAGGCATTCTAAAATACAAAAAAAACTGAGGGTAGTGTGCTGGCAACTTCTAAAATAGCTCTAAGGGTCCCTGCCTCCCGATATTAATCCCCTGTGTGAGCTGGACCTGGTGCAGTCATGCTGTGAGCTGCCCAAGGACAAGCCCACATGACAAGGGACCAAAGGCAGCTCTGACCCACAGCCGGCAAGAAGCCACGGCTGTGAGTCCAGAGGCTCCCGAGGAGCTGAATGCTGCCCAAACCGTGTGATGGTCCATCTTGGTTCTAACTCAAGAAAGACCCTGAAGCACAGTACGCAGCCCTGGAAATTCCCAAATTTTTCTGTCTTAAGCCACTCAGTTTGGGGATAATCAGTTATATAGCAAACCATAGCTAAGATAACAATTGAAGAAATTAAAAGAACAAATGGTCCAGGCGCGAGGGTTCACACCTGTAATCCCAGTACCCTGGGAGGCTGAGGCAGGAGGATCCTGTGAGCTCAGCAGCAGACCAGCCTGAGCAAGAGTGAGACCCCATATCTACTAGAAATAGAAAAACTAGCCAAGTGTTGTGGTGGACACCTGTAGTCCCAGCTACTCAGGAGGCTGAGACAAGAGGATCACTTGAACCCAAGACTTTGAGGTTGCTATGAGCAAGGCCAATCCCACAGCACTCTATCCTGGGCAACAGCCAGAGATTGTCAAAAAAAAAGAAAGACGGGGGCAGGGAGAGAGGGACGGAGGGAGGGAGGAAACAGATGACAACACATCTCATAATAAAATCTGAAGAATTTGTATTGTTCTTGTTTTGGAATCTGGGTTTGAAGCAAAGCAACATTGTATCTACTGGGATAAATGTGAAAAGAAACCTGTATGCTAACGTCATTTACAGGAACTTTGGTCAGAGTTAGGTCGTTCTCCTTCATATAGAAATGAAAACAGAGTCAGTCATTCAGGACCCTACTACCATTATCTGCCTGATGCTTACTTAACTACTGCGATATTTAAAGATTTTATCTTAGAGTTGGGAGGAAGGCAAGAGCTTTGTGGAAGAGCAAGTCTGAGTACTAGCAATCACCTAACGAACATTCTGGCAACAAATACAGGCAATGGAAGTCTAATTCCCCGGGAATACGCTCTCCTCTGCCCCGCAGCTGCACCTCCCTGCACCCAGACCCTGGGGGAGCCCTGGGTTGGGCGTGGGGGCTCAGACGCTCTCCTTGTCAAACTCGCACATGAAGTACATGGTGATGTGGCAGGCCACGTCGTTCCAGCCCCCCGAGGCCACCATCTCCACGCAGTCCTCCTCGTCGTAGGCGTTGTTGGGCTCGCCGCTGCGCCACTTGTTGAAGGTCTGCATGGGGGAGCGGTCGGAGTACACGAAGGCGCCCTCGCGCTCCAGGTCGTTGATGCCGATGAAGACGCGTGCCAGCCCGGCCTGCGCCACGTAGGCGGCCATCAGGCCGTTGGCGGCCTCGTCCTTGGGCATCCCCAGGGTGCCGCCGCGGCCCTGGCAGGACAGCTGTGCGTCCGCGTACCGCTTCTCCTCCTTCACCAGCAGGTAGATCTTGCTGTCGCTCTCCCGCACACCGGCGACAGCTGCAGGGGAGGGCAGTGCTGGCAGGTGAGCCCTGCCGGACCAACGGGGTGGCCCACAGCTGGCGGGGACAGGGCGGGGGGGGGGGGCAGCAGGACCACCTACCGTTCTTGATGAACTTCAGCTCCGCCATCAGCTGGGACACCTGGTTGTCCATCTCCCCGATAGCCTTCCGCAGCTGGCTACATTCACAGGGGATGCCTGTGGGGACAGCCTGGGTCAGAGGCTGGATGAGGCTGGCTCAGGGAAGGTGGGGGGGACCTGCAGTGTGCAGGACTTTGAGATAAAGAGAAGGTGGGAGGGTTGTAGGGGTGTGGCTGTCAGGGCGATGATCTCCAGCCTCACCCAGACACAGGGGTGGGGCACCGAGCAGGGCAGGGCAGCAACCAAGGGCACCCGCGAGGAGGCTGGAATGTTTGGGAAAGTGGCGGCAGTGCCCACAGCACGCGGTGGGGCTGGGTGGAGGAGCTCAAGGAGACACCACTGTCCAGGAAGGGGCTCCAGGGATGACCGGGCATAGCTGGCTGGGCGTGGAGACCCACAGAGATCGGGGAGGGTCCTACCTGCCTCATAGCACAAATGTGACATGAGGGACAAGCTCAGAGCAGCCCACACCTGGACCACCCACAGGGGAGTGGCATGTGGCCCAGGGGCTTCCAGGGTGAAGGGGAGGATGGCTGAGTACCCAGAGGTCAGGGGTGGAGGAGAAACTGAGGCCCTTGGTAAGAACTCTCAGGAGATCAGATGTGGAGCTGCCAAGGGGCCGAGAGCCTGGAGGGTGGAGGGGCTTTCAAACAGCTTTGCTCAGTTTTGAGGTAAGAAACGTGTGTGTCTAAATGATGTGGAAGGCAGCTGGCAGGAAGGGACATGGAAATAAAGACACCTCCGTCCTCACAGAGACAGAGAACAACTTGAGTGTCCAGGACAGGCAGGAGGTGGGCGCGGAGGAGTGAGAAGCTGCATCCCGGCTGAGATAGGGGCCGTATCTCTCCAGCCCTTCCAGGTGGAGATGTTCTTCAGCGCTCGCCCTACATGAGGCTGTCTACACGGGGTGCACACCGTGGTCACCCCACCCCCACCCCAGCCCACCCCCGCGCACAGAGCAGAGAGTCTCCCCTGGCCAGCATCGCACCGAGGGTGTGGAGTGCAGCTTCCAGCCCAGGCAGGCAGTCTGGCCTGAATGGCACAGAAAGCTGCTGTCTGTGCCCCCTGGGTGGATAGGAAGCCCCCAGCATCAGAGCGCCCAGAACACACGGGTGCTCACAGGTCCCTAGAGCCGAATGGCAAAATGAACCAGTCAACCATCCATCATGGGACCGCCTCTCTCCTGGTCCTCCAGGGCCCCACCCCCCACCCCCAACAGGCACCTGCTCCTTGGACTCCACGGCCTGGGACTGCTGTCTTTCCTCGGGGCCTGGAGCCCGTCAGCCTCACTCCCATCTGTGGCTGAAGCTGAGCCGGCTTCTTAGCGCCTACTACGCCTGCCTGCTTGTCACACACAGCCTGTGTGCTCTTGTTGGACATTTGAAAATTGATTGTTGCTGTGGTTTGTTTTGGGTTATGTTGCTTGTTTTAATGGAAGTTTTATGTAACATAATTTTTTTTTTTTTTTTGAGACAGAGCCTCAAGCTGTCACCCTGGATGGAGTGCTGTGGCATCACAGCTCACAGTAACCTCCAATTCCTGGACTCAAGCAAGTCTCCTGCCTCCGCCTCCCAAGTAGCTGGGACTACAGGCGCCCGCCACAACGCCCGGCCATTTTTTGGTTGTAGCCGTCATTGTTGTTTGGTGGGCCCAGGCTGCATTTGAACCCACCAGCTCAGGTGTACGTGGCTGGCGCCTTAGCCCGTTGAGCCACAGGTGCTGAGCCATATGTAACATAAATGTTAGCTTCAAGCTCACTGAGGCTTGAGATAATCCTCCCACAGAGAGACCAGCAGGAAGGAGGTGGATTCCTGTCCTTGTTTTTCTCCTGAACTTTTTGACCCACATGACCCACCGGGGCCCCTTACGTAGCAGTATAGACTCAACCACAGGGCATCCCTCCCCTTGCCAGGCCCCTCACCCTGTTCTCTGACCTTCCCAAGATTTTGACCAAGTTATTCAGGTTTACAGGGGCAGGGCGTGTGGTCCCTTCCGATGGTCGTGGATTTCAGATGCACTGGTCCTGACCACGTCTCAGGGAAGGCCACTCTTAAGCGGTCACTCCTCTTCGTGTCTGTGGTGTGTGAGGAGCGTCCTGAACAGGGATCTTTACCCAGAAATCTATGGCCTGTCCTTGCTCCAGCGCCCAGGGATCAGATCTTTCTCAGAGACGGCCTTGTGCATGGCCCACACAGCTACGGGGTGCAGCGGTGGGGGAGAAAGGCCTATTTTAGCAGGTGGGTGCCAGGGGGCAGGCCAGGGTGTGTGGCATAAGGGGACAGGGGGTGGGCCAGGGTATGCAGGGGGTGAGCCAAGGTGTGCAGGGGGTGGGCTGGGCTGTAGGGCATGTGGGGGAGAGGGGCTGGGTCAGGGTGTATGGTGTGCGGCGGGTGGGCAGGGGTGTGGGGCGTGCAGGAGGTGGGCTGGGGCGGGCCAGGGATGTATGGAGGTGGGGGCTGCAGTGAGGCCTGCAGGGGTGGGCCAGGGTGCGGGGATTTCAGGGGCGAGTGTCAGGGAGCAGGAGTGACTTCCCTGCAGGGAGAGCAGAGCAGCGGCAGAGGGAAGGAGACAGCAGAGAATGATGGCAGGGAGCAGGCAGAGGGGACAGGAGCCCCCACCTTAGTCCCTTGGCATCGGGATGTGGATGCTCAACAGGGAAGCTGAGCTAAGGCTCCCGGAGCTGGACCAAGGTCCTGGGGAGCTTTTCGGTCTCAGCACAAGGCTGTGGGAGAGCAGCTGCAAGGACACCTGCAGGAGGCCGGGACCCAGAAAGCACAAGGATGGGACGTGAGGACTGATCAGGAGGCCGGGACCCAGAAAGTACAAGGGTGGGGACCCTGGGCAGGAGCACCTGGACGTGAGGACTGATCAGGAGGCCGGGACCC
>CAUYON010094195.1:0-14236 GCA_963573935.1 Arctocebus calabarensis | reverse complement strand
AGCTCTTGGGCTTAAGCGATTCTCTTGCCTCAGCCTCCCTAGTAGCTGGGACTACAGGCACCCGCCACAGCGCCCGGCTATTTTTTTGTTTTGCAGTTCGGCTGAGGCCGGGCTTGAACCCGCCACCTTCGGTATATGGGGCCGGCGCCCTGCTCGCTGAGCCACAGGAGCCGCCCCCCCCCTTTTTTTGAGACAGAGTCTCACACTGTCCCCTAGAATAGAGTGCAGTGGCATCATAGCTTATGGCAACCTCAAACTCCTGGGCTCAAGTGATCCTCCTGCCTCAGCTTCCTGAGTAGCTGGGACCATTGGCACCACAAAACCCCTCTATTTTTTTCTATTTTTAGTAGAGATGGGGTCTCACTCTTGCTCAAGCTGGTCTTGAACTCCTGAGCTCAAGCAACCCACCCTCCTTGCCTCCCAACATGTTAGGATCATAGGTGTGAGCCATCACACCCACTGTGTCTGAGTCATTGTGGTGCTTGCCAGGCCTCACCTGGCCCTGACGTAGGGTAGGTCCTGATTAAAGACCGTGGAGGGTGAATGGCATGCAGGGCTGGCACTGAGCACTTCATGGGTGGCACCTTCACTAATACACTTGGGTGACCGACCAGGGATCCTACTCCTTTGTTTTCCCAGAAATAAAATGGACAACTGGCGTCCCTGATCAGACAGGGTGTCCTAAAGATCCCCGTACCTGCAGGACCACACAGGGAACAGTTCTGGAAAGTACGAGAAGATTTAGAAATAAATCCCTGAAGAAATGTCTTGTTACAGAACATTAGCCCATGGGCCAGAGCAGAGCCCCTCACCTGCCAGGCTCCTACCAAGGCCCGTACCTCGTGCTGTGTTTGTCATGTCCTATTCCTTCTCCTATGGACAGCCCTCCAAACTGGACGAGCCTCCGGCCCCCAATCCTGACCCTCCTGGAGTTAGTGTCCCCCATCCCGGGAGTCATTCATCTTCTTCGTTTCTCATCCTTTTGTCCTCTTCGCCCTTTGAACCTGCCAGAGAGGACCAGGAGGTGAGGCCCTGTCACACTCTGTCCATCTGGATTTCCCACGCTCCCAGGGTGCCTGAGAGCAGCTGTGGGGAGTTGCCGAAATCCACACAAAACATGTCCCATCACCCACACCTATTGTTCCTCCCACAGGGTCTCCCAGGTCCTCAAAACGTCTGGCTTGGTTTTGGCTCTGAACCCTGCCCTGTCCCTTCCCACTCTCCACCCTCTCCACCCCATTTTGGTCCAGCCTCTTTGAATGAAGCCCTGCCTGGACAAATCTGAGTGTTCAAGCCTCTCCCTTCCAGGATATGGCCTCTGGCTCCACAACCTCTAGGGAAGCAGGACCTCCCACAACCTGCATGGCAGGCCTGGGGTCAGAAGGCCAGCCCTGTCCTTTGGCCAGTTCCCCATGCGGAAGGAGGGCAGTGGGTGTGGTGGGGCAGCGTTGTCAGACATCATTCAAACCATTTCCTTACGGAGGAAATGTCATTTTCATAAATATGCTATTTGAGGGCTACCTGTACACACCCTATACATACTCAACCCTGGTTGCACTTAGGAATCACTGGGGGGAGGTTCAAAATATACCGATGCCTTGGTCCCACCCCAGAGATACGTTTTTATTGGTGTGGGGGTACAGTCCCTGTGCCGGGCGTTTTTAAAGCTTCCCAGATGATTCTAACATGTAGCCAAGATTGAGAACCACAGCTCAGGGTTCCGTCCTACAAACTCAGGGCAGATGGAGAGTGAAGGTCTGAGGCAAAGTGGGCTTCAGTGTGAGTACATGACAACAAGCTGGCTCCTTTGCTTGCCTGATTGTTCTTTTCTTTTTTGTGTGTTTGTTTTAGAGACAGAGTCTTATTTTATCACCCTCTGTAGAGTGCTGTGGCATCACAGCTTACAGTAACCTCCAGCTCTTGGGCTTAGGCGATTCTTGGCCTCCCGAGTAGCTGGGACTACAGGCACCTGCCACAACACCCGCCTATTTTTTTTTTGTTGTTGCAATTTGGCTGGGGCCGGGTTCGAACGCACCACCCTCAGTATATGGGGTGGGTGCCCTACTCACTGAGCCACAGGTGCTGCCCATGCCTGATTGGTCTCGAAGGGACAGAGCTCTACTGTCTTCTGTTCCTGTCCACCGGTTGGGATGAAGGCCCAAAGTGCCCCATGCTGGGTCATCACCTTGCTCAGCCCTTCCCCTTGTGCCACCCAATGCCCCCCCAGAGGGGAGTTTTAGGGCAAAAACAGGGACTATCGGGGCATCTAGGGGTGCTCTAGGCCAAGTCAGAGGTCTCGCTCTTGTCCAGCACAGCACTGAGACCAAGGTTTGGTGGGGTGAGGACAGTGTCTTCTGACTTGGGCCACTGGTGCCACTGCTCCCACACCTGCCCCTCCTCCTGCCTGCTCAGCTCAGTGAATTGCACCCTCTTGGCTGGTTGGTAAAACTCGCTCACCCCAGTCTCCGCCCTTGATTCCCTCTAAATCCAGTTGGCCTTCATGTTCTGTGCACGTATCCGCTCAGCATGTTTTAGATTTCTCTTCCTCCCCAGCCCGGCTGCCCGTCCGGCCCCCTTCCCCATTCCTCATGGAGGCCCCTGCGTTAGCGGCTCCTCACTGCCCATTTCCTCCCTCCACACCAGATCAATATTCCCTCCTGTCTTACTGAAATTCCTCTCAGTCTTTCTCCACCTCCAAGGGAGTCAAGATCCAAAACTTCCTGTGATTTCCCTCTGCCTAGCACAGTAGTTCTTAAAGTGTCTTCTGAGGATCAGAAGCATCATTATCACTTGTTAGAAATGCAAATTTCCAGGTCCCACCCACACACTCAGGGTGGGCCCAGCTGTCTGTGTTGTAACGAGCCCAGCAGGGAAGTGTGAGTGCTTGAGCTTGAAAGTCACTGGCCTAGACAATTCATGCCATTCTCTGGTCCCAATTTGCCTGCCTCCCATATCCTTTCCTAAGGGACCCGACTCATACTCTTTCTTTACCACTTATAAGCATTGAAACTTCTCCTTCAAGATCTGGCTGTAATATCTTTTATTCTTACAGATCCCAAGATTCCTTCTACAGGAAAACTTCCCCCACCTCTGACCTCCATGGCATCCATTCTTCTCTCTTTTTTCTTTCATGCTCTTTCTTTCTCTCTCTGAAGGGGGTTAGCGGTTAAAGCAGGGCTTCTGTCAATCATGAACCATTCACGATAAAGTGAGACTCTGTCTCTAAAAAAAAAAAAAAAAAAAAGTACCAGAGGCTGGATGCACCCAGGGAAATTGAGTTCTGAAACTTCAGTAAGTCAGTCTGCAGCCTGAGGTAGGAAAAGTGAAGGGGGCGGTGGGGGCAGGAGGCAGAGGAAACAGCCACTCACTTAAGGGTGGTGGTGGGGAAGGGACGGGACGCAGGATGCTTACAGAAGCTGTCTCGAGGAAGGTGTCTCTGATCCCCATTGGCAATTTGCCTCTGTTTATCAGTACATCAGGCTGTTCCCCCACAAAGAGGAGCCCCGAGCAGAGACTCCCCACCCCCAGCCCGGGGCCTGGAGATTGGGGAAGACCCTCCCTCACCCTCACTCCCTCCTCCAGCCACATGTCATCACCCCTTTTCTTCCTCTCTGCCAGGCTCTTCTGGTCCCTGCCTGTGAGGATTTCTTCCCTGAAGGTGGGCTGGTTCCCACCTTCTACTCCAGCTGCCTGGAGAAAAGGGAAGGTTTGGCTGTGTTTTGCAGTGAGAGGTGATGTTGGCTTAGAGAGGCCCCAGTTGTTTTGCAGGTGGGAGAACAGTCCTGGGGGTGCGGTGTCTGGCCCAGGCCGGACCAGGGCGCCAGGACAGAGGTTGAGCCGTCTGTCTGGAGCTTGGACCACTAGACCGTGCTTCCTGGTGATTCCACAGACTAAGCCATTGAAGAAGGAAAAGAAGCTTTGTTTTGACTTCTTGACACTGGCGGGGACAGGTTCTCCCTGCTGGGAAGATGAGGTGACATGTTTTCTCCTCACACTCCCTCCCTGCGAGGTGTCTGGTGAAGGCTGAGAAGGTGGTTCCCCGTGGTTAAGGCTCCCCGGGGCTGCTCTAGGAAAACAAGTTTTCTTGGATGTTGGTCAAATAAAGCTTTCTGGGGAGGGAGAGAAGTCTTAAAGCCACCCACCTAGAAGTCTCATGTGGCTTTGGGGACTCGAGATCCTTTGAGGTCAAGGAATCAGAATAGTCTGAATTCCGTTTCACAGCCTGGTGCGGCAAAGGGGCTCCTTAGGAGGAGCGGTACCAAAGGAGGCCGAGCAGGTGTCGAGTCTGAGGCCAGGGTTGCCATGCTCCCTGCTGTCCGTGCAAGTGGAAAAAGGCACAGGGCATTTCCAGACCCCCAGTTGTAAAGTGGCTAGAGAATCATAAAGTTGGAAGAGATTTTGGATCAGTTTAGTATCTGCTCTGCCTCAGATAACCCATTCTGCTAGTTTTACAGATGCAGAAACCGAGGCCCTGGGAAGCAGGCCTTCTATACAGAAGAAACATCCTAAACAATAACCTTCGCACGGTGATTTTCTTTTTCCTTTCTTTTTTTTAGAGGCAGAGTCTCACTTTATCACCCTCAGTAGAGTGCTGTGGCATCACACAGCTCACAGCAACCTCCCACTCCTGGGCTTAGGCGATTCTCTCACCTCAGACTCCAGAGTAGCTGGGACTACAGGCGCCCGCCACAACGCCCGGCTAGTTTTTTGTTTTGCAGTTGCACGGGAGCTGGGTTCCAACCCGCCACTCTTGGTATATGGAGCAGGTGCCCTGCCCACTGAGCCACAGGCGCCGCCCCATACGGTGATTTTCATTGGTTCTTTCCCACACCAATGCACAAGATGTGTTTCCAGAGAAAATAAATAAATGAAGAAGGAGGAAAAGAATTAATATGTGTCCCCTCATGGTCAGGCTGTCCACAGAGACCCACTGAAGGGCCTGCAATTTAAAATGGTATGACTTTCCCCCCAATTTTATTTATTTTTAATTATTAGGGGGTATGTAATAGTTCTATATCTTTATAGGGTGCATATGATGTTTGGATACAGGCATACAATGTGAATTAATCAAATCAGGGTAATTGGGGGCATCCATGACTTCAGGCATTTAACATTTCTTTGTGTTAAGGGTATTTTCTAATTCTATTCTTTTAGTTATTTTAAAGCCTAGTCTAGGCTCAGCACCTGTAGCTCACTGGGTAGGGGGCTGGCCACATGCACCAGGGCTGGTGGCCCAGGCTAGGCCTGCCAAACAGCAATGACGACAGTAACAAAAAATAGGTGGGCGTTGTGGTGGGCACCTGGACTCCCAGCTACTGGGAGGCTGAGGCAAGAGAATCAAGCCCAAGAGTTTGAGGTTGCTGTGAGCTGTGATGCCACAGCACTCTACCGAAAGTGACAGTGAGATTCTGTCTCAAAAAAAAAAAAAAAAAGTATACTCTAACTTGTAGTTGTTTATAGCCATTTTGTGGTGCTAATAAGCATCGTTCATTCTAACTATATTTTTGTGCCCATTAACCATCCCCACACTTAGGTTGATTCCACCCAGAAAATTTTAAGCTGCTAGAGTCCTAAGGACTCCCCCTCTCTGTATCTCCCTTCCCTGCATTTCTTGCCCAATAAAAGGAGGTTCAGAGAAGGGAAGGCTGTCTCAGGTCAGGCAGCAGGGAGGTAGTAGTAGGGTCCAGAGAAATTTCAGGTCCTTCCTTCTGCCTGGGGCTCAGCTCTGTCACCTAGGCTGTTTGTACAGGTGAAGTTCAAGGCTGCATGTCTGTGTTGCCCGAGCAGCCACTGATGGCAGCCTGCCAGGTGAAAGCATAAGCCAGACCCCACCTTATACTGGGCTAATGATAAGCTTCTGTGACTGGGAGAGCATATTACTTTTTGTGCTCTGGTAGGGAGCTGTGGAGCAGCCACAGGTCCTGAGATGTGGCTCCCAAGAGCCACCTGAAGTGAAGTGAGCAGAGGAGAGAGCATCTGTATATTAGCTCTGCCACTGAGGTTCCCTTTAGCATCCCCGAGGTGCCCCCTTTCAATGATGGGGCTTAGGCAGCTGGTGAGCAGAGAGGGAGTCAGAGTGCCCGGGACCTAACAGCACACTGGGATGGGATTCGTGTCCAAGGGAGGCCAGAATCCAACCAGACAGAAAGGGCAGAGTCCAACAAATGTGGAGAGGTGACAGGTCACTCCTCTGGGTTGTCATCACCACAGGGATGGTTCTATGGTAATATGGGACCCCAACTGTGGAGCAGGAAGGCTACAGGTGCAGGGGGGAGTCCTCTGCCTCACCCAGCATGCGGTCAGGGCCACAGATCTTTACAGTAGAACACACAGGCTCCGCAGTCAGATGGAAGGTCCTGACGTGACCTTTCGCTAGTTGTGTGAACACGGGCAAGGTCTTGAACTCCTTTGAGCCTGGGTTTCTTCATTAGTAGGCTGGGGATTAGAATACTTGCCTCACAGCTGTTTGGGAGTATTCAACACAACCACATATGTTAGAGGCTTGCCACAGGGCTTGCTATTCAATATAAAATTGTTATTATGACTTTTTTCTTTCAGAGATTATTTTCAGACCCCACGAAGCTGTTGGTTTATAGAGCAGAAGTCTTTCTTTTGGACCCACAAGAGATACGAGAGGGGAGGAGAGTCTATCACTCCTTTTGGTGGGACACCCCTCCTGTGTCACTTTTTCTTCAGCCAGAGGATGTGTGGGCAGTAAGGCGAGGAAGCCTGAGGGCGGCCTGCACCTACATGACTCTTCCCACATCTTACAGATGTTCCCAGCACAAAGAGAGGCTTCTCTTGCTTAGGATGTGGGATGGAGGTGAGGCCCCTGGGGTGAGGTTCCCTCTCACACCTCAGGTACCACACAGTTGGCCTCACAGCGTAGGGAGGGGCCCAGACAGTGAAGTCGGATCTGGCTCATGGCCTGGCCTGGCTGCGGGTGACCGCACCACCTGCCTTTGGGAGCCACTGATGTCCTGGCATTCCTTGCCGGGAGCCAGGTGTCCTCTCTCTGAGGC
Source organism: Arctocebus calabarensis (assembly GCA_963573935.1). NCBI lineage: Eukaryota > Metazoa > Chordata > Mammalia > Primates > Lorisidae > Arctocebus > Arctocebus calabarensis. The sequence continues at coordinate 7,214 of CAUYON010094195.1, read as the reverse complement.
TTTGGGCTTGCTGGGCCTGTGCGGTTCCTCCAGGAGATTCCCAGCGCCAGGGGCACCTCCTCAGCCTCTGGGCTGCGTTGCACCCAAAGTCTAATTCACGCAAGGATTAGGAACATGCTGTGCTTTGAAGCAGCTAGAGAGGAGCTGGGAATCTTCTTCAGGCTGCTCGAGAACCACAGCAGGGTTTGGGATTTCCACAGGGAGCTTTCTTCCTCCCTACCCGACAACAGATCTGTCTTGCTCCACAAATAAAGTTTGAACAAAGATTTCAAGAAAAATGGAAGAAAGGCAGCAAATTGTTAATCTTCCCAGGGAAGTCATAACCAGAATAGGTGCCTATCTCGGTCTGAACCTGCCTCCATATAAAACAAACAAACTGTGGCAGAGATACCAGCAGCCCAGGCAGCCTCCTTCTCTTCTTCCAGGCCATACAACCAGAAACAGCTCCCTTACGCCCTTGCAGCTGGGCGTGGCCATGCAGCCTGAGCTGCAGCCAATGGAATGAGAGCAGGACTGATTGACGTCACCTCCAGGCCTGGCCCATCAAAACATCTCAGGTGCTGGGACTGCAAACTAGTACAGCCTTTTGGGGGAAGAAATACAGAGGATCCACAACGAACTAAAAGTAGACCTCCATTTGATCCCACAATCCCATTACTAGGCGTCCACCCAGAAGAAAAAAAGCCTTTGTACATAAGCACATTTGCACTGAAATGCTTATATCAGCTCAGTTCACAACGAGAAAGATGTAGAAACAACCCAAGTGCCTGTCAACACATGAATGGATTAATAAACGGTGGTATATGTATACCATGAAATACTATTCAGCCCACCTCCGGCATATGGGGCTGGCGCCCTACTCCTTTGAGCCACAGGCGCTGCCCTCATGTGACATCTTGATCTGAAATCCTGGCAGGTAAGGAGGATCGGGAGCAGGTAGACTGCAGGAGGAGTCAGGGTAGAACTGGGGACATGTAGTGGGGTGTAGAGACGTGTGGGTGGCTCCTCGTGGGTCAGTGACTAACTCCTGGACTTGTACTACTCTTGCAGTGACACCTTTAACTGGAGATGGCACCAGGGTCTGACCACCAGGCTGCAGTTAACTTAAAAGGAATGGAGACGAGCATGTCCAGGGTAACCAGCTCTCAGGAGCTGCTTGTTAAGACAGGACCAAATCTTGGGACTATTTTTAGTTGCACGAGTGCCGCATGCCCTGTCTCACCCCACGTCTCTGCACGTGTTGTTCACTCTGAACTCTACTCCTTCTTTTTTTTTTTGAGACAGAGCCTCAAGCTGTCACCCTGGTTAGAGTGCTGTGGCATCACAGCTCACGGCAACCTCCAATTCCTGGGCTCAAGCGAGTCTCCTGCCTCTGCCTCCCAAGTAGCTGGGACTACAGGCGCCCGCCACAATGCCCGGCCATTTTTTTTTTTTTTTTCTGGGTTGCAGCCTTCATTGTTGTTTGGTGGGCCCGGGCTGGATTCGAACCCTCCAGCTTAGGTGTACGTGGCTGGCGCCTTAGCCCGTTGAGCCACAGGCGCCGAGCCTGAACTCTACTCCTTCTCTGTCCTCTTTCCTCCTCCCCTCCCCTTGCCAGCCTACTGCTCATCCACCCAGCAGATCTTGGTCAGTGCTTCCATGTGTGGGTTCCAGGCTTGAATTTGGTGGCCCAGCTCTATGCCTGCAGGACCTGAGGGTTCCTCCAGTTTAGTGTTCATTATATTATGTACTTTTCTTTCTCCCTGACTGGCTGTAAGGCCATAAGGTCAGGGCACTTACCTATTATTCATGTATATTCTAAATAAATAAAACTGCCTTAAATATTGGCTCCCAGAAAAAAGCATTTCAGAGAGTAGGTCTTAACACATTTTTAATTCAGTGGCTCAGGGTGTAACCAAGGACCCTGCCTCTTATACTGTCTCTGCTCTGCCTTCTGGTGCCGGCTTCACCCTAAGATAGGCATCTCTCCTTTTTTCTTTTTGGCCAGGGCTGGGTTTGAACCTGCCACCTCCAGCATATGGGGTCGGCACCCTACTCCTTTGAGCCATAGGCACCGCCCAGGCATCTATTCTTGTTCCATGGCATTTGCTAAGAGCCCCCAGGAAACTGCCTTCCTGTCAATGTGTGGAGAGAGAAAGAGAGCACAGGTTGTTTCTTCTCCAACCATCAAACAAAAGTTTATCTGTTTGGATGATCTGAACAATAGGACAGGATTGCCCTGATTGATTTAGATCTTGGAGCTGGGGTGGCTGCTATATAGGAGGGGCTGGGGGAAGGGCATGGGAGGGCAGGGCAGCAGGAGGGAGGACTGATTGGGGGCTGGAAGGTGCCTAAGAGAAAGACCTACATCTACGCTGTAATGAAGTAGGAGAACTCACAGCAAGGCAAGCATGACACAGGATCAAGTGCTGTTTACAAAATCAAATATTTTGACCTTGTTGTTTGTACCCTCACACTAACCTGAAATATTCCTTTTTGGAAAAAAAAAAAAAAAAAAGAACCAGAGCTAGAACACAGTGATGGAGAAGAAGATAGCAGTGTGAGGTGGGGTTCGAGAGGTGGGAAGGGGCCAGCTCGTCCAGAGCTTTATAGGTCATTTTAAAATTTGGGGGATTAAATATGAGCAGATTGTATATTCCCAGATTCCCCAGAGAGAAGGAAAAGAGCCAGCAGGACACATTGAAAAAACTTCAACTTTTGCACTAAGTGATGGGAATTGATGCTCAATTGTCAAAAATCTTTCTTGATGACAACCCCCCAAATAGGGCAGCCTAAATGTGTATCCAGAATGAGTGCCAGATCTTTGCTTATTCAAGGAAGTGATTATTTAAGACCCTGCTCCTCAAACTGGGGTATGTGGTTTCCCTTTGGGGTGGTGATCCAGAGAACATTAAACCACAGGATAAACTTGGTATGTCTTCACGGGATAGTAAGTTTACTTAGTGGCAAGTAATTTGAAATTTTTTTAAATAGTAAAACAAAGATTCATTATGAAGTTGTAGAATGCGAATTCTGTATCTTTTTTTTCTTAATAGAGACAGAGTCTCACTTTGTCACCCTCCATAGAGGGCTGTGGCATCACAGCTCACAGCAACCTCAAATACTTGGGCTTAAGTGATTTTCTGGCCTCAGCCTCTCAAGTAGCTGGGACTATAGGTGCCCACCACAATGCCCAGATATTTTTTGGTTGTAGTTGTCATTGTTGTTTAGCAGGCCTGAGCTGGGCTCGAACCTGCCAACCTTGGTGTATGTGGCTGGTGCCTTATTCACTGAGCTACAGGCACTGAGCCTCTGTATCTACTTTTTTTTTTTGTCTGGGGCTGGGTTTGAACCCACCATGATGTCTGGTGTATGGGGCCAGCGCCCTACTCCTTTGAGCCACAGGCGCTGCCCTCTCTGTAACCTTAGTCATAAGGGAAAGTTTGGGTTTGGGGGTAGGTGGGAAGGAGGTTGGGGTGAGTGGAGAGAATACTCAGGACACTTGCTGGGAGGTGTCTAGAGGTGTGATTTCATTCCCCTCTGGGGACATTGGGGATAGTTAGGGGAAAATGGAAATCACTGGCTTCAAATGGCAGAGCCATTTGACTGCTTCAAGGGGGCACAGATACCTCCCTTTGATAACACTTTTGAGGCAAGAACACCAGGTTAAAGGTAGGTTCCTTCTCTTGTCACCACATTATAATAATATCCTCAGGAGTTTCTGGCTGGTGATAAGGCCCCTTAGATCTACCTAAGACAGAAGGATTTGCATTATAGTGAAACCTGTTTTTGAGCGAGTAACTTGCAGTAGGGTGGGTCCCAGAGTGTGCTGCTTGAGCTGCTGGCTATGGCCCAAGGGGGAAAGCGAGGGTGGGGGCGGGGCCTGCGCACCTCCCAAACACTCTGCCTGCCCTTAGCCTCAGTGTAGTCAAGGTTATGTTTGTTAGAGGTCATCACCTTTTTCTTTTCTTTCTCTCCCTTTTCTTTTTTATAATTCTCCATTCTTGGCATCCTGTTTCCCCTTGCCAGTACATTCTCTGTTCCCTGCATTTCTTCTGGACAATGTATGCTAAGCTTTTAATCTGTGCGATTTCTCTCTGAGTGCCCACTCAGATCAGAAGGGACTTGTCTATTGGGTTATTCAATGAGTTTTTGTCCCTGAAGGCTGGAAGGAGGTGAAAGGATTTGGAATTCTTTTTCTTTTTTATGAAGAACATTCTCTGTTCTTCCTCCATTCTTAGTTCTTGAGTGACCAAGTCCTGGGGGTGATTAACCTCTTGGTATCTGCAAGTGTTTGAAATTTCCTACATGTGCCTCAGCAACAGCCTTCCCAGGAATGTGTGCTCGAAATTCTGCAGGGTGGCCTCTCCCACAAAGTGGGACCTGTTCTGCAAGGGCCCCGGAGAGGAAGGATATGTCAGACAGGTGGAGTTATGAGAATTACACAGAGGAAAAATGTCACTCTATAACTAATTCAAGTGCAGCAGAAATTTAATAATGTACAGTGAGCCATTTTGCATGTACATACCGTCTTTCATCTGACCATGGAAAATATTAATCTTTTCAGTCCCATGGTCTGGTTTATGCTAGGACTCCCGTCTGTATTTTGTTTTGTTTTTTCTTCCTCCCCAAGGCAAAGAAAGAGTAACTGACTTATTCAAGTTCATACAATAGTTCCTCAGATTTGAGAGAAGTTGGTGTCCGGTCATTTTCAGGGCCCTGGGGATAGGGAAGGGGCTGGAAAACAAAGATGGCTTTTCTCTGGCCAAATGGTCCCCTAGTGAAATACCTTGCCAATGGTCTGGCTGGTTCAGGTGAACATACTGATTCATTCCACCATATGGAAGCAAAACAAGTGTGACCAGTGTGACCTGCACTTTTCACGCCTTTCTGGTGAGAGGACAGGGTGTGGCATGGCCTTTTGCCCCTGGGATCTCCGACTGCTGGCTTAGGAATTTGTCCGGTTGATTTCATGAATGCTGCTGCATACACTTGGCAGGTCGTATTTCAGGAGTCTAAGGCAAGTCTTTGAAGGTGATGATGTCGGAGTTTGGGGATAATGTGAAAATGTTAGCAATGTCCAGGAAGACAGGGTGGGGTGTGTTCTATTTGGTAATCTGTGTTCTCAATTCCAATTAAACTATGTCCATGGAATAAGTTAAACATTTCTGGAAACTAAATTTAGTAACTTACCGATCTCCCTTAATAAGATTTATGGAGATCACTTGATCTATCTCTTTTCCAAGTCTATAATTTACATCTTACCTATTTCCACAAGAGATGTTAAGAGCTTTATAACAAATAATTGAAATGAAAATAAAAAACAGTGGGAAAAGGGAGAAGGAAAACAGTCCTCAAGTGGTAAACTAATGCAGTCACTAAGATTGAGTAGCGATTTTAACTCTGAACCAAAGGCAATATGCACAGAAGGAAAATACAGCAAGCCACATCAAGCCATTTGCCTAGTAGAAAGGAATAATGACCATTGTTCAGATGAGATAGCTTTCATCTAGCACTGTACTGATTTCTGAAATAAATTTATATTAAAGACCTGAAGACAAAGTACATTGAAAACATGACTGTATTTTTAGCAGCACTTTTGCAACAAATGCAGCTATGTGTGCATGTGTGGGGTGCACTTGTGACATTTTATCAGACACTCCCAGGAATTCCTTTCTACCCCCTTCTGCCTTTGAGAATAGGGTGTTTTAGGGTGAGCTGGCTGCAGGCATGTGCCCTGTTACAGTGCTTGGTTGCAGGCAATAAAATCTGCTTCTAGCCAAGTCCAATAGCAGAAGCCTTTCAGAGGATGGAGGAGAAGGTGGGTTGTGGATAACTCCCAGCTCCAGGCAGCAGGTCCTGGTGGACTGACTGTCCCTTCTGGCAAAGCTTGGGTCCTCCCGCAGCTCCTGGGTTAGGAGATGTCAAGGAACTGCATCAGCCCCAACAAAACCACACACAATAATGAGAGAGGGCAGGCTCCTTTCTTGATAGACAATTCACTCCCTGCAGGCTCTCGGGTTGGTCATTGGCAGACACAGGTAAGCATGGAAATACCACTAGAATAGCTCCGAGAATGGAAAACTGTGAAAAGCAGCTTTATTTATGAATCAGGGAATTCCCTTAAGCAAAACCACCTAATCATACAGAACACAGCAGGCATATGGAGAAATGCAACAGGACTTTACTGTGGCCTTTTATTTTTTGGCCTGCAAGATAAGGGCAGAAGGTTCTGGGCAGTGAGGCTGGAACGGTGGACGAGGACCAGATGACCAGCATCACTGACGGCCAATGTAGAAGTGGACTTTATCAAGGAGGCCACTCTTTTTCCATTTGTGGTGTCAGACCACCTACAGAAGAATCCCTTGTGGGTACATGTTAAAAATGTAGATTCCTCCAATAAATGCAACCAGTGTAGCATGGTTTCTTGTACCCTCAATGAATTCCCAACAATAAAAAAAAAAAATGTAGATTCCTGAATTCCACCCTAGACCTCCTAAACCCAAATCCAGGGAGTGGCTCATAAATTTACACAGTTTTCAAGCAACTGGGAATTTTTGTGCAAACTAATATTTGAGAACTCCTACTCCAGGCAATGTGGAGGCTGGCAGGTGGTGAGCAGACTTCAGTGTTTAGATATTAGAGGAAAAGAAGGAAGGGAGGAGGCTGTTTAATCATCCCCCCCAGTATTTAATGCAACATTTAAGTACTGTCTGTGTTCATTTATGTGCCAAAAATTATTGTAGATGCTTTAGAAACATTAAGAACCCTGAATGAGTTCTGTTGTTGATTTTCATAAGAACCCTGAATGAGTTCTGTTGTTTCCTCCGTTCTCTGAATGAGGACATAGAGGCACAGAAACGTGCTCAGATGAGGGGGTGTGAGGATCTGCTGGAGGAAGAACCGGAGGAAGGAGACACCTGACATCCCCCAGAGGGCAATGGAACCATGACCTCGAACCTGAAGGTGAACACATCTGGGTTCTTTATGTACCTATGTCACCGGTACTTCCCCGTGTTACCTGGGAGCTCTTTGAAGGGAAGGGTGCTCTGTGATGATTATAGCAACCCTGGCAAGCTAATACACTAGCCTACTTCTTTTTTTTTTTTTTTTGAGACAGAGCCTCAAGCTGTCACCCTGGATAGAGTGCTGTGGCATCACAGCTCACAGCAACCTCCAATTCCTGGGCTCAAGCGAGTCTCCTGCCTCCACCTCCCAAGTAGCTGGGACTACAG